>JAUPFM010000114.1:0-100000 GCA_033026295.1 Channa striata
GCCGGTTTAGTTTCTGTAATGACGGTATGATTTGTCCGTGGCCGCAATTAAAACACTGTGACTCTGCGAGGAAGAGCCGAGAGTGAATAAAATCATAGATCATAATCATAAAACGTTATTTTCTGGTTGTTACGTTGTCAAACACAAACACGGTCGAACAAGGATGAAATGAACTAAAATGCAAGTTTGTGCTGCTCTGTGGCCTCGTTTGCTCTGGCAACCTGAGTCATTTAGCGTCGTTAAAGTCCCTGAGAATGACTTCGATTGATGGGATGTTTAAGTTTGTATTTGATATACATTTCACCATGAAATGGTTATTTCGATAAACCATAAACGACGAGCCGGTTTTTCGTTCGGTTCTCGCAGGACTGAAGTCTAACGCTGTTCCGGGGACAATAATTATTGCCTTAGTATATTGGGAAAAACTAAGTTGAGCACCAAAATGGAAATGCGTGTGTTCTGACTTCATTTAAATATTTCAAGAGACCAAAGTAGCGAAAATGAAAATATAACTGTGGAGCAGCTTCTTGTGTATAAGTGATGCGGATTCCCTCATCCACGTTTTCCTGTGTGCAGCAGAGATGGAGCAGGCAGCTCAGGCAACGTCAAACGGACTCAACAAGACCGGACAAAATCCCTGCTCCTTCTGGTCCGTGGAAAATTGCTAAAAAAATTATAATCGTGCAGACTGTTCTGTGTGATTTACAAAAAGCTTGTTGGCTGTTAGATAAAACCACAAATTATTACAACGATGTAAGTTCTGCAGCCCCCACGTTTTTATTTTATTAAAGGACCCTGTAGCAGCTGGACCTGGTGAATTTTCTGTGCACTCTATTTAATCTTCACCCAGTTTCCGTTTAACGAAGGGACATATTTTATATTTTCAGAGACGTTTAGCTCAAATGGAGTTCAAATCAATAGAAAACTTTTAGTCCACTTTCAAAAGTCTTAAATCCAAAGTTTACATTTTTAATTTGTAATATATTAGTCAGTCCAAATTTTATTAAAAAAGTAAATCCTCTTTCATGACGCTAAAATGTTTGTATTCATGACTTACATTTAGACCGTTTTTTGGATTATTATAAAATTATTATCATTTAGTAAATATTATTTTTCAAATTAATTTATTAATTAATATTTACAAACGTGAACTAATAATATATAAATAACCTTTTTTTTCAACAGTTTTCTAGTGACGAAATACAGGCTGATTAGTGGTGAGATAACTTGCTGGTCATAAAATGTTTTTAAAAATTAACTTGTTATATTAAATATAATTTAATAAAATAATTTGCCTTTATCATGTTTTTTATTATTCACATGGTGTCATTTTAGAAAGAGAAAGAATAAGACAGATGCAGGTAGATTTTAAAACTTTGATTACATCTGATTTATTCCTGTGACTAAATTATTTTTCTTTTGAAACAGTTTTCAAAAGTTAATTGTGACATGAAAAGAAAATACATCTTGCTCAAAGTTTTTTTTCCCCAGATATGTTTTGTTTTAACAAATATCAGTAAATAACAGACGGTCCCTAATATGATGCACCAACAGATGTAAAGATATCTGCAGGTTGCACTTGACTCTTATTTTAGCAAAAAACTTACATCAGGGTCAAGTTTTACGTTAAGATATTCAGCCATTTGGTCAAAATGTTAATATGTTGGTTGAGTTGACGCAGATCAGGTTTTGGAGAAATGATCCCATAGTATTTTTCTTCACGCTAATTAGTTTATTGGCCATTTTTAAAGTAAAGTGTGTTTGATTGGTAGTGGGTAAAAACTGGTTTAATACTCACTAACCTTGATCCTCAGCATGACTATTGCTAGTTTGATATGAAAATACATTCACCATTGACCTGTGGTAGAATTTGTTCTTTCAGAGGTTTGAAGACTGAGACTGTCGAGTCTTTTTTTTAACCAGAAATGACATTGATCAGTTAAACGTGAACCGGCTCCATGAAAAGTTTCTACAAATCTACAAATCTACAAAGAAATATGACTTTAACCAATCTGTGGCAGGGCCACAAACCTAAATTAGTTTTTGGGAAACATGCAGATCAACACATTTATTCTTTTAATGAACATATAGGGAAACTGCATGAGGCATTTCACCTGTACAATCAAGGAATTTCTTTGGCCCGGGCTAAAGGACAATGGTTGATGTCGACTTGATGCTCCTTTTAGTTCTGATGCTAATTTGCTGCACGTCTCTTTGTCCTCACCCACCACATCAACCACCTTCTGCAGGCCCCGGCTCATACAAGAAGAGGGGGGCACACCCTGTCCACATCCGTAGAAATGTTAATTAGACTCCGTGTTCAGACATTAATTCACCTCCAACTTCGTCATTGTCAAATCAAGAAGGAGGGAAACACAAAGCGGATGGTAACGTGCAGGTTAATCTAATTTGTCTTTGTTAAAGGGGGTCGGGTGTTGTAGAGTTTGTTGTGGTGATGTAGGGGAAACCTAAACCTGTTGGCACAAAGACCTCCACCGTCTGCTTACCGACCTGCACAACATACACCCTCCATCTATGGGGATATTCTGCTTTCCTCACCTCCAGATGCTGTAAATGGCTGAAGGCGTATGCTGCTAAAAACAAGCCCAAACATATTCATAATTGTTGACTGGTAAAAATATTGTTATTTGCGTGATTGCAACATTCCTGTAACTCTGCAATGTAGCTCAGAAATGTACATGAAATCTTTGTATTTGAGTTTTATTTTAATTGTCCCAAATAAAGTAACCCTCTTTACATTTTACATTACAAAAAGTCCAATATCTTGTTTCAGTATTTTGCAAAAACAATAACTCATTATCAAAGGTCTGCTAGTTCATCCCTGTTTAAATAAAAATACTCAACTATATCATCGGCTCTTCTGTCTTTTATTAGTTATCACTCTTTGTTGAATAAATGTAAAACTACATTGTAACTTTAAACCTTTAAATTGACAAAGAGTGAACACAGAGGTCAGTACACTGATTCCTGTTTTACTCTGTGTAAGACTCTCGGGTCCAGCTGCTGCAGGGTCCTTCTTGGTTTGCTGGGGTGGGGGCTGCTGTCTCAGCGGCCACTAGAATTTGTGATGTATGTTTCTACTTGTTCTCTGATGCAGTTTGAGGCTTTGTTGCTTTTTAAGGTTGTATATGCTCGTACGAAGCTGTTTTGCACCTTGGTACAAAAGATTAAAAAAAAACACATTACCATGGGAAAAATAATATATATTTTTAGGAGAAGAACCTGCACCTTTGCATGTGGCCCATCCCTCCAGGTGGGGAGGCGTCTGGGCTCAGCATGATCCCGTATCTTCCGTTTTGTCTTTAATACTGCGATGGCCGGGAATCCAACCCCGGTCAACTGCTTGGAAGGTGTATGATCAGCAGTTAAAAGAAGAAAAGCCTGACAGATAACTAATCTGTTATTGCCATTAAATTGCTTAATGAGCATCTGAGAGGTGTGTCCTGTCTCTTAACTTGCTCTCCGATTTTTTGTCTGTAGCTGTTTCCATATTAAAGCCATATTGAAGCCACTGCGCCCAACGTGGGGCTCGAACCCACGACCCTGAGATTAAGAGTCTCATGCTCTACCGACTGAGCTAGTCGGGCCACGAGAGGCCTGCAAAAAGTGTCATTCCACATATTCCAATGCCCGATCCGTAAGTGTTTGCGTGCACATCATGGCCACCTCACTTTATGTCTCAAGTGACATAATGATGGCTGCAAACTCTGGCGCCTTAGACCGCTGGGTCATCCTGACAGCCATTGGTGGGCACTGTGTCTTCAACATCATACCTGAAGTGGCTGTTGTGTCATGTGGAGTCCCACAGGGTTCATTCTTGGCTCCAATTCTGTTGGCTATAACATATATATGCATCCTCTTGTGGATATCCTCCTCAAGATATTGAGGTCATTTCCTGTTAACAACTTTTGTTAATAAGAAAAGGGTTCAATGCTGAACCATGAGATCTGTAAATCCATGATTGTTCATGCTATTCTTTTTTGTGGAATTGATTATTGTAATTCGGTTTTTACTTGTTGTAATAAGTCAACTGTAAATTCACAGGCGGACAGGCTCCTCAGTACATCGCAGACCTATTGACCCCATGCCCATCAAATCTCTCCGTTCCTCAGGTCAGACCATCCTGATGGTCCCCGAAACCCGTTTGGAAACTTGGGGGGACCTGTCTTTTCATGCTGTAGCTCCCAGACACTGCAATGCCTTGCCCCTGTCCTTGCGTAATGCTGAATCTGTTGATGGTTTTAAAAAGAAGCTGAAGATACACTTATTTAGACAGGCTTTTAGTTGACTGAGCTTTTAGGTTTTAACAGTTTTTTTTTCATTGTTATTACTTATTAAGTGTTTGCGTAAACATCCTGGCCACCTTTCTTAAAACGAGTTGATGGTGAGCGTCAGTTGTGCGCCTGGTCAGAAATGAACTCCAAGACAACGACGAGCAAGAGATTCAGTATTCAGTCAGTAATGATTTGATCCTATTCTGCCCATAGCGGTCAAAAGAAAAAGTTGTTAGATACAAACAGGTCTAAATGGGCAAATGATTGTCAGGAGTGGGATTTGAACCCACGCCTCCATTAGGAGACCAGAAGTCCCTTTCGGGAAGGAGTCCATCCTTGAGTCTGGCGCCTTAGACCGCTCGGCCATCCTGACAGCCATTGGTTGGCACTATGTCTTTAGGATCGTGGCATCAACTTATGAGTTTCTTGATCTTTGAAGATTTCTTGAGCTCTTTGTTTTCTAAATTAGTGACTTATCTGTGTATAAACTATCACTTGGGGCATAAGATTTGTTTACGCAAACACCTTCTCTCCTGAAATAACTAAAAAAACTAGCTAACGCTGACTATACCTAATGTCGGACTAGTTTTCTCTGCCTGCCAAATCTGATCAGTGACGACATGTATAGCCGCATGTTGTCATTCTCGCTGGCTGTCTAGGTGGTGTCCAGCAAACGATGTGGGCTACATAGACAATTGGAAAAGTTTTTGGGGAAAACCTAGGCTTATTAGGAGAGACGGCATCCATCCTACTTTGGATGGTGCCTCTGTCTTATCAAAAAATATGGCTGATTTTATTAGACAACCAAAAGATTGACAGGCCAGAGTTGAGCCTAGGACGCAGAGATCCAGTCCTACACGCCTCTCTGCAGTATCCTTACAGCCGCCACCCCCCTCCACTGGACTCTGTGGAGGAGGTGGGTGAGAGGAGGATGTTGGCCAAGCTGACATCCATCATGGACAACACCTCTCACCCGCTGCACCAGACAGTGGAGGCTCTGTGCAGCTCCTTCAGTGGCCGACTGATCCACCCTCAGTGTAGGACAGAGCGCTACCGCAGGTCTTTCATTCCCACCGCGGTTAGACTCTATAACAATTCCACTCAGTCTACTTGTCCTTTAAACACTTACTCAACAACAACACTTTCGTATTTACATTCCAAATCAACTTTCTCGGGTGATGGCGGGAGTTTACATGCAGCTGAGAAGCCTGGTTACTGTAAATCAATGTAAACATGCAGCAGCAAAGTCATGAGGTTTCTTCTCCAGCTATTTTGGGAACATGGTTCATCAATTTTAACTGCTGAGTGACAGAACATGCTGCTTGAAAATAAACTATTTTAATTAAACAATCTCCTGTCATTTTTTTCTAAATTGTTTTTTTAAGATTAAGGCATAGAAATGGTGAGGACATATCAAACAGTGTGTGATGGCTGTAGGGATGCTGCTAAAACAAACCCAATCACAACACTAGCAGTATCAGGCCCTTGAAACAGTGTAAACACATATAGCACATACAGCTCACTACATGTGTCTATGATAACGAGAATATGCACTCGTGAGCAAGTGTGTTGGAAGCAGTAATTTAATATTTGTAGTACATATATTGCAATTGGCACAAAATGGGCAAATTCCTGAGCTGTTGGTTTGGGGTGAGCGTGTCTCTGTGTCTGTGGAGATTAGGCCCCGTGGCATAGGGGCCCACAGATAGACAGATGCTGCTTTACACCTCTACGAGGCGCTTTGTGTCAGACTGATTCATTATTGGCTTTAGAAAGACTTTGATTTAAAAATGAGACGCCACGGCACCAAAATGACCCCCGACCCACCGAGCCTGTCCCTGGAATGACAGCAGCCTTTTGTTTTGTATATATACAGTTGAATAAAGCCAGTTATTAAGCTGTGACATGTATACCTGCAGATCTAAGCCCCACACACAGCACAATGTGGTAGAAGTGTGTCAGCTCAGGGCTCCAGAGTGGAAGTATATGAAGTACTGGTTCAATTTTTAGTCATGTAAAAGGTTTTGAACAGGAAATGTCGCTGAAATACAAATCTTAGAGTACAACACTAAAAAAACAATAGATTTTAATCAATAATTGCTATGATAATTAATTGTGCAAAATATGTACAAGAAAGATCAGAGGTCACTGTGTGTAAAAGTGTTAACGATTTACGCGCTGGTTGGCCCATAATTATACATTGGCGTTTTTCATTGTTATAACATTCAATTTAAAACAATCATATCATCATGATCAGCCACCAAAGGATCATAAACGCTGCTAAATGAGCCGGAGCTGCTTGCACCGCGCCCTCCTCTCCGTTAGCGGGCGCTGTTTGTTGCCGGCAGCTGCTGCTCAGGCAGGTTCTGTCGGCGGGCTCACACTTGGTTGGTTTGGTTATGAGAAATAATTAATAAGCTGGCGCCAAACCACCAACTGATGTTCATTCAACTCGCCCCACTGTGTTTTATCCAGCGGTGGCTGAAGTCAAAAACTGGACTTAAGTCAAAAAAACTGGACTTAAGTCAAAGTCAGTAAGTACAAGATTTATATTTTACTTAATGTATTAAAGTCAAAGTACTCAACCAGCAGTGCTGCTTTATGATTTTATTTTGGAGCATTTACTCATTAATCGTAATAGACACAAATGATGAGTTCAAGCTGTTTTTTGATCTGATGCTTTTTCAGTTTTATTTCTAAACGGCTCGTGTTGCAGCATCACACACTGACAGTTACAGTCTAAGAATTTAACAGGATAAATTTTGACATAAATGTATTTGCTTCTCTTGTATCATTATTTTATTATTTGCACCTGGTTTAATCCAAGCAAACACAGCGGACTGTGGCGCGTAACGTCACTGCGCAGTAGCTGTTTCCTTCAGAAAATAGAACAACAAAAAAAATATATCTTATTGGGTCAATCAGTCATATTCATGTGTGAATCAGCAGGGACCAGCTGTGTCCCAGTTCTCGGAGAAGTAGAACCAAGAACTCGCGTAGCTCCGCTTCACATCTCGTCCGTTTGTGGCACCGAGAAAAGGAGGCAACGTGGAATTCAAGTTAAGGAAACGTTTGTACGTACTTCAGTAAAGTAGAGATATGTGAAAAATGTACTTAAGTACCTTCCACCACTGGTTTTATCATAAACTACAGATTTTATCATGAACTGCTCTCAGCTAGTAACTTGATTGTGTTGCACGTTGTAATTTGTACAGATTTATATCTACTGTCCTTTTTAATCCAACGTTAACTGTGGCAGCAGCAAAAACCAAGTGTTTGCCTGGTTTGAAGCATTTGACACTGTGAAAAACTTTTGTGGGCAGATTCATATATTTTGAAGATATATGCTTTGATATAAATGATGATTAAGTAACGTGATCAGAATTTCTATGCTCTTAATTTTTCTTTATAATTGTTATTCTGATGACTCGATTTTCTGTGTCAGGTGCCATTTTGACTGCAGCTCCACCACCTGATGAGCAGGACCCAGACGATGACAATCATTTATTAATTTGATGTGTTTTTAGATTTTTGATGTTATGGCACTTCATATGCCCCCTGAGAAGCTCTTTCAACAATTGGTGAGTCATTCTTTCGTTATGATATTTTTCAATTTCGCTGTTTTGATTTTTAAGTCTGTACAATGTGTCTTTGTCCACTGGGTTTTGTGTTACTACTTGTGAGCTTTTTTTAACTTTATTAATTACTCGAGTCTGCTATGTTTTCATATGCATCAGATGCCCTTCACCCAAGCCTGCCTTGCCAGCGAAAACACACATCACAAAACATACACAACAGAGCATATGGTGTTAGTTAGGTTAGTTTTAAGTATTACACCATTCAATGCAATGAGTATTTGTGAATAAATATAGTTTTAATAATACATTATTTCTGTTGCTCAGCCTGAAGTCAGCAAGTACTGTGCAGAGTTGATGTCTTTGTTGTTGGGATACCTGATGATCCTTGAACCAGGCCAAGGCTGGCCACGTCACCAAGGCCCTTTATGCTCTAGAAAACTTTATGGAGAACCTAGGTAAGTTAAATGAAGGGTTATTGTGCAACATGTACAGACACAGACATCTCAGGCATTAATTTTAAAACCCATTCTTTCTAGCAACAAAACAAAATGACCCACTTTATCTCCTGGTTTCCCCCCCATGATCAGGATCTGATATTGAGTCCTACCTGCCAACCCTGATGGACACATTGACGCCCTACAAGCATGTTATGGAATCTCCACTTTTGCTTAATTAGAGACTAAATTTGAGAAAATTTGAGTCTTTTTCAAATAATGGAATCAAGTAGCAACTGTTTCCTTTAATGCTGCACAAAATGTAAAAAAAATGCACAGTGTTGTTTTATTAGTGACAGAGTGTGTTTTTGGCATTAATGATTCAGTTTTGCAGGGTGCTTTGCTTCTGCACCCTGGTCAACAAGCTGTAGGTAGCTGTAAGCGTTTGGAGTTTAGGAAAGCACACAACAAACTCTACGAGAACTTTAACTGACCCCCTTTTCACATAGATCAGTTGGGTTTGTCTGCATGTTATCACCCACATGGTCGGTTGTGTTTTCCCTCCTTGCCTCTATTGACTTGAAAATGAAGTTAGATGTGCATTAATGTGACGGTGACTCCAAATGACTCATTAGCAATTCTTCAGTTGTCTGGCTGGACAGGGCGTGTTCTTCGGCTCCTGTACGACCAAGACCTACAGAAGGTGGTTGATGTTGTGAGTGAGGATAAAGAGATGCCAGTAAATTAGCATTAGTATGCACTAAGAGGATTACAGCAGTTTTCGACACCAACGCTTGACCTTTGGGTCGGGGAAAATAAACTCTTTGATCGTCCAGGTGGAATGCTTCATGCAGGTGCCTTATGGGTTAATTAAAGAAGAAATGTTTCAGCATTTTATTTGGCTGAAATGAAACGAGTACCTTGTTCTGTGTAGGTTCCTATAACTGCTGAATCACAAGAATTTCCCCACTGTGGGATAAATACAGTCATATCTTGTGCATTGTATAGTCTGATGGCTGTGGGGGAGGAATGATGACTGACGTTAGCGCTCCTTCCTGCACTAGGGCTGTAATAGTCTTGTGCTGAAGGAGCCGCTCAGAGCCTCCACAGTGTGGCACAGGGGGTGTATCCATGACGGATAATCCACCTTCTGTATATCAAATAGTTTATTCCCCCAACAACTCAACAACAAGTTTTACTGACCCCCTATTCACAAACATACATTAGATTATCTCACACATTACCATCCATGTGGCTGTTTGTGTTTTCCCTCCTTGTCTCTATTGACTTGATAATGACCAAGTTAGAGGTGACCTGATGTAGGACGTGAGTTTAATGGACTCTTTAGCATTTCTACAGATCTCTAGACAGGGCTCGTTCTTCTGCTCTTTTATGAGCCAAGACGTACAGAAGGTGCTTGATGCTGTGGCTGAGGATACAAGAATATGCATTAAATAAGCATTAGTATCCTCGTGTATATATAGTAAGAAGACTAAAACAGACTGGCTTTTGATGACCATGACCATTACTTTTTACTTTAAACACACCATTGTGATTTTTTAGGTTGAAATAAATAAATGAAACAGCCCAATAACCCATACTAAAAACTAAACACTAAAAAGACCATAAAGTAGATTTTATGTACATTTTGGTTAGTGTTGTAGTGGATTACAAAATTGTATAGGTGTACCTGGGAAGTGGCTTCCAAATTTCAAACTCTAGGTTTCATTTTAGGAAAACCCTGAGTAAATGGTAACTACCAGTAGGTTTGCTCAGATTTTGCCTTTTTGTGTTTTTGTATGACATCCCAACTTATATTTCAAAGTTAGTTTAATCTAAGCGAGAGGTGAGAAAAATGTTTTATCAATGAATTAGTAAATTCTATAGTGAATTGACAGAAAATTTGATCATATTTTCTGGCTCTTGTTTCTGTACTGCCATGTGAGGTTCTATATCATTGTAAAAAGAATATAGAACCTATGGGTGCAGTGTGTGTGTGTATATATGTTTTAAGTGAGACTGTTAGAGAAATGCTTTAAGAAATTTAGCGCAGCAGATATTTTAGGAACATGGTTCATAGATTTTAAATGTAAAGTCAAATGGTGAAACATAACCAAAACTCCAAAAGGTCACAAATGACACATAAAGTATAGGATAAGCACATATTTTTTGGTAGTTAAAACTTTTCAAAACCTCTTTTACTTTGATAACCCATAATCATCTAAAAAACAGGCTACATGCAGAACATTTCCAAATTCCAACAACAATAAAAAATAGTTTTTTTTTTTCAGTATATAGGTAAGGGTTTTTATCTAATGCTTTATTTGTGCTTTTTAATGGCTGCTGCAGCAGCCCTCATATAAATTGAGGAAATATTAGAGAATATAGACATGTAATGTAATCATATTGGGGTCACAGCCAAACAAAAGTCAAATGACGACAAAATTTAATGGTCACAGTAAACTGGTATTTACAAGAAATACATATAAATGTACATCATACCAAGAATACAAGAGATGGTCTCCAACTTGGATCCATCCAAAAATGTAAAAGATGCCTCCAACTTAAAATCAATGCAAACTAGACACAAACATCCTCAATTGCAATCTACAGTCAATAAAAACTGTAACATGGCTGTTTTTAGGTTTCTCAACTCCAGTCCAGACTAAATTATTCATAATGCCTGTTTAAGGTTGCAGCTGTTTTGGCTTCTGAAGCTTGGATCATGAAAAGTTGTTTGCAGAAAAGTTCAGTGCATTGGTGTTGTATTCATAATGGCCAAAACCTGGTGGTATGGACCAGGCAGCCATATGAGGCTGGTTGGGCACAGCAGTCTGTGATGTGCTGGAAGACCAGGGAGTGTAGCCAGCAGCACTGCCCATAGGAGGCAAGTAGACGTTTGTGTTCTGTTGGGCAGTCTGCCTAAAAGGTGCCTGCATCGCATGGTGGTTGTAATGCTCCTGGAACTGGGTCTGGGCCTGTCCTTGATACTGAAAGAAACCAGCAGTGTTTCAAATTAGCATTCAATTTAGTGATGTTTATCTGTTTCATCTCGCCTTTAAGGCCATAACCCGTCTATGGTTAGGCCTCCATTATCGATGTGTCACTCTATGTCCACACCACTGTTTCTTGTTACCAGTCAACAAGAAAACTTGGGCAGGACAATATTTAAAAAAATTTGACATAGACCAAAAATATGTCAGAATTAAGGAAATGAAAGTTGCTACTTACAGGTGGCACATTTGAGGGAAAGTGGTGGTTGTTCATGGTTCCATGGATCGGACCGTCCCTGATGTTGGAGCGCTCACCCAGCCAGGTGTTGTCTTTCTGTTGCCTCCTCAGCTTCATCCGCCGGTTCTGGAACCAAGTTTTGACCTACGAACACAGAAGATTGCAAATGATCAGAAAATGTACATCATGTAATATTATGTGCATGTGATCCAGAAACCTCTATAAAGTCCTTTACCTGTTTGTAAGTCAGTCCAGTCATTCCTGCCAGATCCTTCATCTCAGCTGGAGTCAGGTACCTCTGGACATTGAAGCGCTGGACCAGAGCGTCCAGCTGCCTCTCTGAGAAGGCCACACGGACCTTCCCTTTAGTGGTGCTGACGGCGGTAGAGCTCGACTTCTCGGGGGCAGTTGGGGGATCGTGGACAACGGTGCTGGTGCCGTCCACGGTCTCTGTGAGACCAAGACATCCTGGCTCCACCCTGACAGAACCGGAGAATCCATTGTTGTCGTCGGGGCTCCCGCTGCTGGTCGCGTCGTCGTGATCTTGGGTCACGCAGGTTTCGGGGTCAGTCTGGGGGAGACTCGTTCCTCCGCTACCTCCAGAGCTCCGTGAATCTGAGTGAGAAAAAAAAAAAAATTTAGTAAGCACTTTGCTGAAGTATAACGTATATTCATATTAAACTATATTAGGCCTATAAGACTAGAAGCCAATTCTCGTCCAACATTAGCTCGTCTCGGACCGTCAGCTTAGCTCCGATCTAGTCTCATACCTGGGGAAACGTGGGCCTCCAAGCCGCTGGTCGCCTGCTGTGGTGCGGCGTCCGTCGTTGTCCCGGAGTCGAAGAGGTTCAGGTCGATGGTCTCGATCCAGTCGCTCAGGTCCCCGTTGTTCTGCTGGGGTCCGAGTTCGGACATGAAGCCGTAGAATGAAGAGTTGAAAAAGTCGTCGTTGATCTCAGGCCCTGAGTCCGCCATGTCTCCTGGAATAAAAGTGTAAAAGCGCTAAAAACAGTCGAGAAGAGACCAGCTCAGGTACCAGGACGATCCTACAGCGTGTGTGAGTGTCACCAAAGTCCGTGGAGTTCCTTCTCAGCCAGGTGTTTTATAGAAGGACGGTGGAGGTGTGGCGGGGGCACAGGTGGGGGTTTCGGTCTGAGCCAATCTGCTGCTCCCACTGTTGATGGGGCCGCTGCGGCTGTTTCCGCTCACTTCAGTTCCTTTCTTGTTTTTACCTTTTTCAGGTTTGGAGGCGAAAAAACCTAAAATAAATAACAAAATAATAATATTAATATTCTAGTTAAACGGAACGTGGTAGAATAATCCGGATCCTGGTGAAGCCGAATTTCCGTCCTACACTCAGTCCCCTTACACGGACAATGAAACGGGCCATTTATGAAGTTGCCGGTTTAGTTTCTGTAATGACGGTATGATTTGTCCGTGGCCGCAATTAAAACACTGTGATCCGAGAGTGAATAAAAATCAGTGAATCATAATCATAAAACGTTATTTTCTGGTTGTTACGTTGTCAAACACAAACACGGTCGAACAAGGATGAAATGAACTAAAATGCAAGTTTGTGCTGCTCTGTGGCCTCGTTTGTTCTGGCAACCTGAGTCATTTAGTGTCGTTAAAGTCCCCGAGAATGACTTCGATTGATGGGATGTTTAAGTTTGTATCTGATATACATTTCAGCCTAAAATAGTTATTTCGATAAACCATAAACGACGAGCCGGTTTTTCGTTCGGTTCTCGCAGGACTGAAGTCTAACGCTGTTCCGGGGACAATAATTATTGCCTTAGTATCTTGTGAAAAACTAAGTTGAGCACCAAAATGGAAATGCGTGTGTTCTGACTTCATTTAAATATTTCAAGAGACCAAAGTAGCGAAAATGAAAATATAACTGTGGAGCAGCTTCTTGTGTATAAGTGATGCGGATTCCCTCATCCACGTTTTCCTGTGTGCAGCAGAGATGGAGCAGGCAGCTCAGGCAACGTCAAACGGACTCAACAAGACCGGACAAAATCCCTGCTCCTTCTGGTCCGTGGAAAATTGCTAAAAAACAATTATAACCTCAGACTTTCTGTGTGATTTACAAAAATCTTGTTGGCTGTTAGATAAAGGGACAATTTTAATTATTTTCAAATGCGCCCTCACTTTTAGGTTTCTGCAGCCCTGACGTTCCACCAACTGGCAGTAAACCCTTGTAGCAGCTGGACCTGGTGATTTTTTTTGCACTCTATTTAATCTTCACCCAGTTTCCGTTTTAAGGGACATTTTCTAAGTATTTAGTTCATTTTGTTGATTAGAAAATGGAGTTCAAATAATAGTCAATACCAATCCTCAGAAAACTCTTTTGAAACAGTTGGCTTATAATGTTTTCTTTTATAGACACATTTAGACCGTTTTGGATTATTATAAAATAAATTAACGATGTTTAGTACAATTTTATTTTATTAAAATTAATCTTAATATTTAGTAAATGTTAATCAATACTTTATTGTGTTTTTTCCTTTAAACGTCGTTTAAAGTTTGTCCACGTGAAAGTTTACATTTTTAAATTTGCAGTGTAATTTTGACAAAAGAAAGCAGGCTCAAGTAAAGATTTTTACAAAACCTAACTTACAAAACCTTGATGACGACTTGCTGATTATGCGAGATATTAGACTTGTCATATAAAATGTTTTTAAAAAGTAACTTGTTATATTAAATAGTAACATTAATAAAATAATTTGCCCTTTGTACAATATTATATTTATTATTAATATTAACTTTATTTTAGAAACGTGAAATTAAATAGTAATAATATGTGTAATTTTAAAACTATGAAAGTGTTATTCCTGTGACCTAAATTATTTTTCTTTTGAAACAGTTTCCACAGTTACAGTAACAATTGTTACATGTAAAGGAAAAATACATCTTGCTCAAAAGTTTTTTTCCAGATTGTTTCGTTTTAACAAATATCAGTAAATAACAGACGGTCTCTAATATGACGCACCAACAGATGTAAAGATACCTGCAGGTCGCACTTGTGTTTGCTGTAGTTAATTTTAGCAAAAAAACTTACATCAGGGTCAAGTTTTACATTAATATATTCAGCTATCTGGTCAAAATGTTAATATTTACGTTGAGTTGAGACACATCACGTTTTGGAGAAATGCTCACATAGTAGTTTTCTTTACGCTAATTAGTTTATTGGCGATGTTTAAACTGATTTTTAAAGTAAAGTGTGTTTGATTGGTAGTGGGTAAAAACTGGTTTAATACTCACTAACCTTGATCCCCAGCATGACTATTGCTTGCTAGTTTGATATGAAAATACATTCACCATTGACCTGTGGTAGAATTTGTTCTTTCAGAGGTTTGAAGACTGAGACTGTCGAGTCTTTTTTTAACCAGAAATGACATTGATCAGTTAAACGTGAACAGACTCCATGAATATTTTCTACAGATCTACAAAGAAATATGACTTTAACCAATCTGTGGCAGGGCCACAAATCTAAATTAGTTTTTGGGAAACATGCAGATCAACACATTTATTCTTTTAATGAACATATAGGGAAGCTGCATGAGGCATTTCACCTGTACAATCAAGGAATTTCTTTGGCCCGGGCTAAAGGACAATGGTTGATGTCGACTTGATGCTCCTTTTAGTTCTGATGCTAATTTGCTGCACGTCTCTTTGTCCTCACCCACCACATCAACCACCTTCTGCAGGCCCCGGCTCATACAAGAAGAGGGGGCACACCTGTCCATCCGTAGAAATGTTAATTAGACTCCGTGTTCAGACATTAATTCACCTCCAACTTCGTCATTGTCAAATCAAGAAGGAGGGAAACACAAAGCGGATGGTAACGTGCAGGTTAATCTAATTTGTCTTTGTTAAAGGGGGTCGGGTGTTGTAGAGTTTGTTGTGGTGATGTAGGGGGAAACCTAAACCTGTTCGGCACAAAGACCTCCACCGTCTGCTTACCGACCTGCACAACATACACCCTCCATCTATGGGGATATTCTGCTTTCCTCACCTCCAGATGCTGTTAATGGCTGAAGGCGTATGCTGCTAAAAACAAGCCCAAACATATTCATAATTGTTGACTGGTAAAAATATTGTTATTTGCATGATTGCAACATTTCTGTAACTCTGCAATGTAGCTCAGAAATGTACATGAAATCTTTGTATTTGAGTTTTATTTTAATTGTCCTAAATAAAGTAACCCTCTTTACATTTTACATTACAAAAAGTCCAATATCTTGTTTCAGTATTTTGCAAAAACAATAACTCATTATCAAAGGTCTGCTAGTTCATCCCTGTTTAAATAAAAATACTCAACTATATCATCGGCTCTTCTGTCTTTTATTAGTTATCACTCTTTGTTGAATAAATGTAAAACTACATTGTAACTTTAAACCTTTAAATTGACAAAGAGTGAACACAGAGGTCAGTACACTGATTCCTGTTTTACTCTGTGTAAGACTCTCGGGTCCAGCTGCTGCAGGGTCCTTCTTGGTTTGCTGGGGTGGGGGCTGCTGTCTCAGCGGCCACTAGAATTTGTGATGTATGTTTCTACTTGTTCTCTGATGCAGTTTGAGGCTTTGTTGCTTTTTAAGGTTGTATATGCTCGTACGAAGCTGTTTTGCACCTTGGTACAAAAGATTAAAAAAAACACATTACCATGGGAAAAATAATATATATTTTTAGGAGAAGAACCTGCACCTTTGCATGTGGCCCATCCCTCCAGGTGGGGAGGCGTCTGGGCTCAGCATGATCCCGTATCTTCCGTTTTGTCTTTAATACTGCGATGGCCGGGAATCGAACCCGGGTCAACTGCTTGGAAGGTGTATGATCTGCAGTTAAAAAAAGAAAAAAGCCTGACAGATAACTCATATGTTATTGCCATTAAATTGCTTAATGAGCATCTGAGAGGTGTGTCCTGTCCCTCCAATTTTTTTGTCTGTAGCTGTTTCCATATTAAAGCCATATTGAAGCCACTGCGCCCAACGTGGGGCTCGAACCCACGACCCTGAGATTAAGAGTCTCATGCTCTACCGACTGAGCTAGTCGGGCCACGAGAGGCCTGCAAAAAGTGTCATTCCACATATTCCAATGCCCGATCCGTAAGTGTTTGCATCATGGCCATCACTTTATGTCCAGTGACATAATTTATGTCTCAAGTGACATAATGATGGCTGCAAACTCTGGCGCCTTAGACCGCTCGGTCATCCTGACAGCCATTGGTGGGCACTGTGTCTTCAACATCATACCTGAAGTGGCTGTTGTGTCATGTGGAGTCCCACAGGGTTCATTCTTGGCTCCAATTCTGTTCTTGCTATATACATATATATGCATCCTCTTGTGGATATCCTCCTCAAGATATGATGAGGTCATTTCCTGTTAACAACTTCCTGTTAATAAGAATGAGGGTTCAATGCTGAACCATGAGACACGTAAATCCATGATTGTTCATGCTATTCTTTTTTGTGGAATTGATTATTGTAATTCGGTTTTTACTTGTTGTAATAAGTCAACTGTAAATTCACAGGCGGACAGGCTCCTCAGTACATCGCAGACCTATTGACCCCATGCCCATCAAATCTCTCCGTTCCTCAGGTCAGACCATCCTGATGGTCCCCGAAACCCGTTTGGAAACTTGGGGGGACCTGTCTTTTCATGCTGTAGCTCCCAGACACTGCAATGCCTTGCCCCTGTCCTTGCGTAATGCTGAATCTGTTGATGGTTTTAAAAAGAAGCTGAAGATACACTTATTTAGACAGGCTTTTAGTTGACTGAGCTTTTAGGTTTTAACAGTTTTTTTTTCATTGTTATTACTTATTAAGTGTTTGCGTAAACATCCTGGCCACCTTTCTTAAAACGAGTTGATGGTGAGCGTCAGTTGTGCGCCTGGTCAGAAATGAACTCCAAGACAACGACGAGCAAGAGATTCAGTATTCAGTCAGTAATGATTTGATCCTATTCTGCCCATAGCGGTCAAAAGAAAAAGTTGTTAGATACAAACAGGTCTAAATCGGCAAATGATTGTCAGGAGTGGGATTTGAACCCACGCCTCCATTAGGAGACCAGAAGTCCCTTTCGGGAAGGAGTCCATCCTTGAGTCTGGCGCCTTAGACCGCTCGGCCATCCTGACAGCCATTGGTGGCACTGTGTCTTTAGGATGGTGGCATCAACTTATGAGTTTCTTGATCTTTGAAGAGGGCTTGTAACTTTCAAAAAGATCCCTTTATTTGGACCTGCGGTAAGCGTATTGTGTCACTTCCTGTTTTCGTCACACTGTTTCGGGTCTCTGCCGAACGATTGTTCACTGGTTAATCGTAGCTCTTGTTTTCTAAATTAGTGACTTATCTGTGTATAAACTATCACTTGGGGCATAAGATTTGTTTACGCAAACACCTTCTCTCCTGAAATAACTAAACAAACTAGCTAACGCTGACTATACCTAATGTCGGACTCCGTAGTTTTCTCTGGACCCCTGCCAAATCTGATCAGTGACGACATGTATAGCCGCATGTTGTCATTCAATCGCTGGCTGTCTAGGTGGTGTCCAGCAAACGATGTGGGCTACATAGACAATTGGAAAAGTTTTTGGGGAAAACCTAGGCTTATTAGGAGAGACGGCATCCATCCTACTTTGGATGGTGCCTCTGTCTTATCAAAAAATATGGCTGATTTTATTAGACAACCAAAAGATTGACAGCCAGAGTTGAGCCTGGGGACGCAGAGATCCAGTCCTACACGCCTCTCTGCAGTATCCTTACAGCCGCCACCCCCCTCCACTGGACTCTGTGGAGGAGGTGGGTGAGAGGAGGATGTTGGCCAAGCTGACATCCATCATGGACAACACCTCTCACCCGCTGCACCAGACAGTGGAGGCTCTGTGCAGCTCCTTCAGTGGCCGACTGATCCACCCTCAGTGTAGGACAGAGCGCTACCGCAGGTCTTTCATTCCCACTGCGGTTAGACTCTATAACAATTCCACTCAGTCTACTTACTCACTTACTCACAAACTTACTCACAAACACTTACTCAACAACAACACTTTCGTATTTACATTCCAAATCAACTTTCTCGGGTGATGGCGGGAGTTTACATGCAGCTGAGAAGCCTGGTTACTGTAAATCAATGTGAACATGCAGCAGCAAAGTCATGAGGTTTCTTCTCCAGCTATTTTGGGAACATGGTTCATCAATTTTAACTGCTGAGTGACAGAACATGCTGCTTGAAAATAAACTATTTTAATTAAACAATCTCCTGTCATTTTTTTCTAAATAGTTTTTTTTTAAGATTAAGGCATAGAAATGGTGAGGACATATCAAACAGTGTGTGATGGCTGTAGGGATGCTGCTAAAACAAACCCAATCACAACACTAGCAGTATCAGGCCCTTGAAACAGTGTAAACACATATAGCACATACAGCTCACTACATGTGTCTATGATAACGAGAATATGCACTCGTGAGCAAGTGTGTTGGAAGCAGTAATTTAATATTTGTAGTACATATATTGCAATTGGCACAAAATGGGCAAATTCCTGAGCTGTTGGTTTGGGGGTGAGCGTGTCTCTGTGTCTGTGGAGATTAGGCCCCGTGGCATAGGGGCCCACAGATAGACAGATGCTGCTTTACACCTCTACGAGGCGCTTTGTGTCAGACTGATTTGTTATTGGCTTTAGAAAGACTTTGATTTAAAAATGAGACGCCACGGCACCAAAATGACCCCCGACCCACCGAGCCTGTCCCTGGAATCACAGCAGCCTGTTGTTTTGTAAATATACTGTTGAATAAAGCCAGTTATTAAGCTGTGACATGTATACCTGCAGATCTAAGCCCCACACACAGCACAATGTGGTAGAAGTGTGTCAGCTCAGGGCTCCAGAGTGGAAGTATATGAAGTACTGGTTCAATTTTTTAGTCATGTAAAGGTATTGAACAGGAAATGTCGCTGAAATACAAATCTTAGAGTACAACACTAAAACCAAACAATAGATTTTAATCAATAATTGCTATGATAATTAATTGTGCAAAATATGTACAAGAAAGATCAGAGGTCACTGTGTGTAAAAGTGTTAACGATTTACGTGCTGGTTGGCCCATAATTATACATTGGCGTTTTTCATTGTTATAACATTCAATTTAAAACAATCATATCATCATGATCAGCCACCAAAGGATCATAAACGCTGCTAAATGAGCCGGAGCTGCTTGCACCGCGCCCTCCTCTCCGTTAGCGGGCGCTGTTTGTTGCCGGCAGCTGCTGCTCAGGCCGGTTCTGTCGGCGGGCTCACACTTGGTTGGTTTGGTTATGAGAAATAATTAATAAGCTGGCGCCAAACCACCAACTGACGTTCATTCAACTCGCCCCACTGTGTTTTATCCAGCGGTGGCTGAAGTCCTCAAAAACTGGACTTAAGTCAAAGTAGAAGTAGCCGCTGATATTTCTACTTAAGTCAAAGTCAGTAAGTACAAGATTTATATTTTACTTAATGTATTAAAGTCAAAGTACTCAACCAGCAGTGCTGCTTTATGATTTTATTTTGGAGCATTTACTCATTAATCGTAATAGACACAAATGATGACTTCAAGCTGTTTTTTGATCTGATGCTTTTTCAGTTTTATTTCTAAACGGCTCGTGTTGCAGCATCACACACTGACAGTTACAGTCTAAGAATTTAACAGGATAAATTTTGACAGTAAATGTATTTGCTTCTCTTGTATCATTATTTTATTATTTGCACCTGGTTTAATCCAAGCAAACACAGCGGACTGTGGCGCGTAACGTCACTGCGCAGTAGCTGTTTCCTTCATAAAATAGAACAACAACAAAAAAAAATGTCTGATTCGCTCAATCAGTCATATTCATGTGTGAATCAGCAGGGACCAGCTGTGTCCCAGTTCTCGGAGAAGTAGAACCAAGAACTCGCGTAGCTCCGCTTCACATCTCGTCCGTTTGTGGCACCGAGAAAAGGAGGCAACGTGGAATTCAAGTTAAGGAAACGTTTGTACGTACTTCAGTAAAGTAGAGATATGTGAAAAATGTACTTAAGTACCTTCCACCACTGGTTTTATCATAAACTACAGATTTTATCATGAACTGCTCTCAGCTAATAACTTGATTGTGTTGCACGTTGTAATTTGTACAGATTTATATCTACTGTCCTTTTTAATCCAACGTTAACTGTGGCAGCAGCAAAAACCAAGTGTTTGCCTGGTTTGAAGCATTTGACACTGTGAAAAACTTTTGTGGGCAGATTCA
Source organism: Channa striata (assembly GCA_033026295.1). Classification (NCBI taxonomy): domain Eukaryota; kingdom Metazoa; phylum Chordata; class Actinopteri; order Anabantiformes; family Channidae; genus Channa; species Channa striata. The sequence continues at coordinate 20,800 of JAUPFM010000114.1, forward strand.
TATATATTGCAGATATATGGCTTGATATTAATGATGATTAAGTAATGTGATTAGACAGAATATTTGTGCTCTTGTTTATTTTTTCTTTATAATTGTTATTCTGATGACTCGATTTTCTGTGTCAGGTGCCATTTTGACTTCAGCTCCACCACCTGATGAGCAGGACCCAGACGATGAGGAGATGGCACAGACAATGACAATCATTTATTAATTTGATGTGTTTTTAGGTTTTTGATGTTATGGCACTTCATATGCCCCATGAGAAGCTCTTTCAACAATTGGTGAGTCATTCTTTCGTTATATTTTTCAATTTCGCTGTTTTGATTTTTAAGTCTGTACAATGTGTCGTTGTCCACTGGGTTTTGTGTTACTACTTGTGAGCTTTTTTTTTTTAACTTTATTAATTACTCGAGTCTGCTATGTTCTCATATGCATCAGATGCCCTTCACCCAAGCCTGCCTTGCCAGTGAAAAAACACATCACAAAACATACACAACAGAGCATATGGTGTTAGTTAGGTTAGTTTTAAGTATTACACCATTCAATGCAATGAGTATTTGTGAATAAATATAGTTTTAATAATACATTATTTCTGTTGCTCAGCCTGAAATCAGCAAGTACTGTGCAGAGTTGATGTCTTTGTTGTTGGGATACCGATCATCCTTGAACCAGGCCAAGGCTGGTCACGTCACCAAGGCCTTTTATGCTCTAGAAAATTTATAGAGAACCTAGGTAAGTCAAATAAAGGGATATTGTGCAACATGTACAGACACAGACATCCCAGGCATTAATTTTAAAACCCATTCTTTCTAGCGACAAAACAGAATGACCCACTTTATCTCCCGGTTTCCCCCCATGATCAGGATCTGATATTGAGTCCTACCTGCCAACCCTGATGGACACATTGACGCCCTACAAGCATGTTATGGAATCTCCACTTTTGCTTAATTAGAGACTAAATTTGAGAAAATTTGAGTCTTTATCAAATAATGGCATAAAGTAGCAACTGTTTCCTTTTAATGCTGCACAAAATGTAAAAGAAATGCACAGTGTTGTTTTATTAGTGACAAAGTTAATCTGGCCATTGTGTTTTTGGCATTAATGATTCAGTTTTGCAGGGTGCTTTGCTTCTGCACCCTGGTCAACAAGCTGTAGGTAGCTGTAAGCGTTTGGAGTTTAGGAAAGCACACAACAAACTCTACGAGAACTTTAACTGACCCCCTTTTCACATAGATCAGTTGGGTTCGTCTGCACGTTATCACCCACATGGTCGGTTGTGTTTTCCCTCCTTGCCTCTATTGACTTGAAAATGAAGTTAGATGTGCATTAATGTGACGGTGACTCCAAATGACTCATTAGCAATTCTTCAGTTGTCTGGCTGGACAGGGCGTGTTCTTCGGCTCCTGTACGACCAAGACCTACAGAAGGTGGTTGATGTTGTGAGTGAGGATAAAGAGATGCCAGTAAATTAGCATTAGTATGAAATAAGAGGATTACAGCAGTTTTCGACACCAACGCTTGACCTTTGGGTCGGGGAAAATAAACTCTTTGATCGTCCAGTTGGAATGCTTCATGCAGTTGCCTTATGGGTTAATTAAAGAAGAAATGTTTCAGCATTTTATTTGCTGAAATGAAACGAGTACCTTGTTATGTGTAGGTTCCTATAACTGCTGAATCACAAGAATTTCCCCACTGTGGGATAAATACAGTCATATCTTGTGCATTGTATAGTCTGATGGCTGTGGGGAGGAATGACAGACGTTAGCGCTCCTTCCTGCACTAGGGCTGTAATAGTCTTGTGCTGAAGGAGCCGCTCAGAGCCTCCACAGTGTGGCACAGGGGGTGTATCCATGACGGATAATCCACCTTCTGTATATCAAATAGTTTATTCCCCCAACAACTCAACAACAAGTTTTACTGACCCCCTATTCACAAACATACGTTAGATTATCTCACACATTACCATCCATGTGGCTGTTTGTGTTTTCCCTCCTTGTCTCTATTGACTTGATAATGACCAAGTTAGAGGTGACCTGATGTAGGACGTGAGTTTAATGGACTCTTTAGCATTTCTACAGATCTCTAGACAGGGCTCGTTCTTCTGCTCTTTTATGAGCCAAGACGTACAGAAGGTGGTTGATGCTGTGGCTGAGGATACAAGAATATGCATTAAATCAGCATTAGTATCCTCGTGTGTGTGTATATATAGTAAGAAGACTAACACAGACTGGCTTTTGATGACCATACTTTAAACATACCACCATTGTGATTATTTAGGTAGAAATAAATAAATGAAACAGCCCAATAACCCATACTAAAAACTAAACACTAAAAAGACCATAAAGTAGATTTTATGTACATTTTGGTTAGTGTTGTAGTGGATTACAAAATTGTATAGGTGTACCTGGGAAGTGGCTTCCAAATTTCATTTTAGGAAAACCCTGAGTAAATGGTAACTACCAGTAGGTTTGCTCAGATTTTGCCTTTTTGTTTTGTTTTTGTATGACATCCCAACTTATATCTCAAAAGAGGTGAGAAAAATGTTTTATCAATGAATTAGTAAATTCTATAGTGAATTGACAGAAAATTTGATCATATTTTCTGGCTCTTGTTTCTGTACTGCCATGTGAGGTTCTATGTCATTGTAAAAAGAATATAGAACCTATGGGTGCAGTGTGTGTGTGTATATATGTTTTAAGTGAGACTGTTAGAGAAATGCTTTAAGAAATTTAGCGCAGCAGATATTTTAGGAACATGGTTCATAGATTTTAAATGTAAAGTCAAATGGTGAAACATAACCAAAACTCCAAAAGGTCACAAATGACACAAAGTTAATGAGATATTTTTTGTAGTTAAAAGAATTTTACTTAAATAAGATTTTAAATTTTTCCAAATTCCAACAACAATAAAAAATAGTTTGTTTTTTTTCAGTATATAGGTAAGGGTTTTTATCTAATGCTTTTATTTGCGCTTTTAAAAGCTGCAGCATCAGCCCTCATATAAATTTAGGAAATATTAAGAGAATATAGACATGAAATGTAATCATATTGGCGTCACAGCCAAACAGGAAAATGAAGACAAGATTTAATTGCCACAGTAAACGTTTATTTACAAGAAATAAATATAAATCATCAGACCAATAATACAAGAGAGGTCTCCAATTTAGGTCAACTAAGTTGCAAAGTACACACCAAAATCCTCAGGTTATTGCAATCTACAGTCAATAAAATGTAATATGGCTGTTGAAAAACCATTTAGGTTTCTCAACTCCAGTCCAGACTAGAATTATTCACAATGCCTGTATTAACAAAGTTGCAGCTGTTGACAGGTTCTGAAGCTTGGATCATTAAAAGTTGTTTGCAGAAACTGAGTTCAGTGCAGTGGTGTTGAATTCATAATGGCCCATTCCTGGTGGTATGGACCAGGCAGCCATCTGAGGCTGGTTGGGCACGACAGTCTGGGATGTGCTGGAAGACCAGGGAGTGTAGGCAGCAGATCCAGCAGCACTGCCCATAGGAGGCAAGTAGACGTTTGTGTTCTGTTGGGCAGTCTGCCTAAAAGGTGCCGGCATCACAGGGTGGTTGTAATGGGTCTGGAACTGGGTCTGAGTCTGTCCTTGATACTGAAAGAAACCAACAGTGTATCAAATTAGCATTCAATTCAGTGATGACCTCAAAATTATAGTGTTGTTTTGCTGTTTCCAAGTCATAACCTGTCTATATATATGTAAGGGAATGAGGTTGCTACTTACAGGTGGCACATTTGAGGGAAAGTGGTGGTTGTTCATGGCTCCATGGATCGGACCGTCCCTGATGTTGGAGCGCTCACCCAGCCAGGTGTTGTCTTTCTGTTGCCTCCTCAGCTTCATCCGTCGGTTCTGGAACCAAGTTTTGACCTACGAACACAGAAGATTGCAAATGATCAGAAAATGTACATCATGTAATATTATGTGCATGTGATCCAGAAACCTCTATAAAGTCCTTTACCTGTTTGTAAGTCAGTCCAGTCATTCCTGCCAGATCCTTCATCTCAGCTGGAGTCAGGTACCTCTGGACATTGAAGCGCTGGACCAGAGCGTCCAGCTGCCTCTCTGAGAAGGCCACACGGACCTTCCCTTTAGTGGTGCTGACGGCGGTAGTGCTCGACTTCTCGGGGGCAGTTGTGCTGGTGCCGTCCACGGTCTCTGTGAGACCAAGACACCCTGGCTCCACCCTGACAGAACCGGAGACACTCGTGTTGCCGTCGGGGCTCCCGCTGCTGGTCGCGTCGTCGTGATCTTGGGTCACGCAGGTTTCGGGGTCAGTCTGGGGAGACTCGTTCCTCCGCTACCTCCAGAGCTCCGTGAATCTGAGTGAGAAAAAAAAAAATAATTTAGTAAGCACTTTTTTGAAGTATAACGTATATTCATATTAAACTATATTAGGCCTATAAGACTAGAAGCCAATTCTCGTCCAACATTAGCTCGTCTCGGACCGTCAGCTTAGCTCCGATCTAGTCTCATACCTGGGGAAACGTGGGCCTCCAAGCCGCTGGTCGCCTGCTGTGGTGCGGCGTCCGTCGTTGTCCCGGAGTCGAAGAGGTTCAGGTCGACGTTGTCGATCCAGTCGCTCAGGTCCCCGTTGTTCTGCTGGGGTCCGAGTTCGGACATGAAGCCGTAGAATGAAGAGTTAAAGTCGTCGTTGATCTCAGGCCCTGAGTCCGCCATGTCTCCTGGAATAAAAGTGTCAAAGCGCTAAAAACAGACGAGAAGAGACCAGCTCAGGTACCAGGACGATCCTACAGCGTGTGTGAGTGTCACCAAAGTCCGTGGAGTTCCTTCTCAGCCAGGTGTTTTATAGAAGGACGGTGGAGGTGTGGCGGGGGCACAGGTGGGGGTTTCGGTCTGAGCCAATCTGCTGCTCCCACTGTTGATGGGGCCGCTGCGGCTGTTTCCGCTCACTTCAGTTCCTTTCTTGTTTTACCTTTTTCAGGTTTGGAGGCTAAAAAACCAATAATAATAATAATAATAATATTAATATCTTAGTTTAAACGGAACGGTAGAATAATCCCAAAGATCCTGGTGAAGCTCCGCTGAATTTTTGGTTCTACAGTCGCAAATGACAGCGGAATCCCATAACGTGTATGAGACCACGGACAATGAAAAAACGGATAATGCCATTTATGAAGTTGCCGGTTTAGTTTCTGTAATGACGGTATGATTTGTCCGTGGCCGTAATTAAAACACTGTGATCCAAGAGTGAATAAAAATCAGTAAATCATAATCATAAAACGTTATTTTCTGGTTGTTACGTTGTCAAACACAAACACGGTCGAACAAGGATGAAATGAACTAAAATGCAAGTTTGTGCTGCTCTGTGGCCTCGTTTGTTCTGGCAACCTGAGTCATTTAGTGTCGTTAAAGTCCCCGAGAATGACTTCGATTGATGGGATGTTTAATTTTGTATCTGATATACATTTCACCATAAAATGGTTATTTCGATAAACCATAAACGACGAGCCGGTTTTTCGTTCGGTTCTCGCAGGACTGAAGTCTAACGCTGTTCCGGGGACAATAATTATTGCCTTAGTATCTTGTGAAAAATTAAGTCGAGCACGTAAATATATATGCGTGTGTTGTGACTTCATATAAATATTTGAAGAGAGCAGCGTCTTGTGTATAAGTGATGCGGATTCCCTCATCCACGTTTTCCTGTGTGCAGCAGAGATGGAGCAGGCAGCTCAGGCAACGTCAAACGGACTCAACAAGACCGGACAAAATCCCTGCTCCTTCTGGTCCGTGGAAAATTGCTAAAAAAATTATAATCGTGCAGACTGTTCTGTGTGATTTACAAAAAGCTTGTTGGCTGTTAGATAAAACCACAGTTTATTACAATGCGCCCCAAGTTCTAAGCAGCCCCCACGTTCAGACTAGGCAGGACCCTTAGCAGCTGGACCTGGTGAAGGTTTTTCTGTGCACTCTATTTAATCTTCACCCAGTTTCCATATAACGAAGGGACATATTCTAAGTATATTTTCAGACTTTTTCTTTTCCTCTCACTTTTAGGTTTATTAGGCTCAAACTGAGTCAGTCTAATCCACCAATCCTGGCAGTAAATCTCCTTCATGACGCTGATAATGTTTGAAAACAATATAATAATATCAGATTTAATTTATTTGACAGGTTACAGTTGGTTTTAAATATTTTCTTTTTAGCAAAGCCCCATTTTGGATTATTATAAAATTATTAATAAAGTAATATATTATATTTTCAAATTAATACAATTAATTATTTTATTTAAAACGTGAACTAATAATATATAAATTTAATTTTCAACTACTTTAGCCACATGTTTTTTTTTTTTCAAAAACGTTTTTTAAAGTCAGGGAAAAACTTTTAAATTTTGTTTTTGACTAAATGATTTTTCTTTTGAAACAGATTTTTTTTTTTCTAAAGTAAAAATTAACTAAGTGATGCAACTTGTCTGATTTTTGATACTTAGAAGGATGAATTACTAAAAGTTTTTTTAAAGTAACTTGTTATATTAAACAGGTAACAGGTTTAATAAAATAATTTGTCACATTTGTACTAAATATATTTTAATTAGCTAATTGATTATCATGTTTTGCAGCATTCACATGGTGTCAAATTAAGAATAAGACAGATGTAATTTTAAAATTTCAAAGTTTGATTACATCTGATTTAATTATTTACACTTTGACACTGTCAGTTACAAAAGTTAATTGTGACATGAAAAGAAAAAAATACATCTTGCTCAAACAGTTTTTCCCCAGATATTTTTGTTTTAACAAATATCAGTAAATAACAGACGGTCCCTAATATGATGCACCAACAGATGTAAAGATACCTGCAGGTCGCACTTGTGTTTGCTTAGTTAATTTTAGCAAAAAACTTACATCAGGTCAAGTTTTACGTTAAGATATTCAGCCATTTGGTCAAAATGTTAATATTTGGTTGAGTTGAGACAGATCAGGTTTTGGAGAAATGCTCACATAGTTTTTTTTCTTTCACGCTAATTAGTTTATTTTAAACTGATTTTTAAAGTAAAGTGTGTTTGATTGGTAGTGGTAAAAACTGGTTTAATACTCACTAACCTTGATCCTCAGCATGACTATTGCTAGTTTGATATGAAAATACATTCACCATTGACCTGTGGTAGAATTTGTTCTTTCAGAGGTTTGAAGATTGAGACTGTCGAGTCTTTTTTTAACCAGAAATGACATTGATCAGCTAAACGTGAACAGACTCCATGAATATTTTCTACAGATCTACAAAGAAATATGACTTTAACCAATCTGTGGCAGGGCCACAAATCTAAATTAGTTTTTGGGAAACATGCAGATCAACACATTTATTCTTTTAATGAACATATAGGGAAGCTGCATGAGGCATTTCACCTGTATAATCAAGGAATTTCTTTGGCCCGGGCTAAAGGACAATGGTGATGTCGACTTGATGCTCCTTTTAGTTCTGATGCTAATTTGCTGCACGTCTCTTTGTCCTCACCCACCACATCAACCACCTTCTGCAGGCCCCGGCTCATACAAGAAGAGGGGGGCACACCCTGTCCACATCCGTAGAAATGTTAATTAGACTCCGTGTTCAGACATTAATTCACCTCCAACTTCGTCATTGTCAAATCAATAAGGAGGGAAACACAAAGCGGATGGTAACGTGCAGGTTAATCTAATTTGTCTTTGTTAAAGGGGGTCGGGTGTTGTAGAGTTTGTTGTGGTGATGTAGGGGGAAACCTAAACCTGTTCGGCACAAAGACCTCCACCGTCTGCTTACCGACCTGCACAACATACACCCTCCATCTATGGGGATATTCTGCTTTCCTCACCTCCAGATGCTGTTAATGGCTGAAGGCGTATGCTGCTAAAAACAAGCCCAAACATATTCATAATTGTTGACTGGTAAAAATATTGTTTATTTGCATGCAACATTTCTGTAACTCTGCAATGTAGCTCAGAAATGTACATGAAATCTTTGTATTTGAGTTTTATTTTAATTGTCCTAAATAAAGTAACCCTCTTTACATTTTACATTACAAAAAGTCCAATATCTTGTTTCAGTATTTTGCAAAAACAATAACTCATTATCAAAGGTCTGCTAGTTCATCCCTGTTTAAATAAAAATACTCAACTATATCATCGGCTCTTCTGTCTTTTATTAGTTATCACTCTTTGTTGAATAAATGTAAAACTACATTGTAACTTTAAACCTTTAAATTGACAAAGAGTGAACACAGAGGTCAGTATACTGATTCCTGTTTTACTCTGTGTAAGACTCTCAGGTCCAGCTGCTTCAGGGTCCTTCTTGGTTTGCTGGGGTGGGGGCTGCTGTCTCAGCGGCCACTAGAATTTGTGATGGATGTTTCTTCTTCTTCTCTGCTTTTTAAGGTTCTATATGCACCTACAAAGCTGTTTTTCACTTTGGTACAAAAGATTAAAAATAGTTATATTATAAAAAATATATGTAGAGATATACAAAGAACAAAGTCAACTCGTCAATGAGCACGTACACATTTACAAGTTACAGTGAAGTTTGACTTTTGCATGTGGCCCATCCCTCGGCCGGGAGCGGTTGGCTGCCGCTGCTTGCGGCTCGGGGACGCGCCTGGTGGACGGACTGCGGATTCAGTGAAACTGGGATCCCGCATCATACTTGTTGTCGTCAAAATTCTGCGATGGCCGGGAATCGAACCCGGGTCAACTGCTTGGAAGGCAGCTATGCTCACCACTATACCACCATCGCTTTTTTATAATAATCATATGTTTATGTTGCAGTGTCATAAATAAGTAGGCACATTAAATGGTCAGATAAATGCAGCAAGATTTTAAGTACAGTGGTGTCCTAGAGTGGAAAATGGAAACATGAAGGTAATGGACAAGTAAATCCAAATTGTTAACAATTCCACTCAGTCTACTTGTCCTTTAAACACTTACTCAACAACAACACATCGTATTTACATTCCAAATCAACTTTCTCGGGTGATGGCGGGAGTTTACATGCAGCTGAGAAGCCTGGTTACTGTAAATCAATGTAAACATGCAGCAGCAAAGTCATGAGGTTTCTTCTTCAGCTATTTTGGGAACATGGTTCATCAATTTTAACTGCTGAGTGACAGACATGCTGCTTGAAAATAAACTATTTTAATTAAACAATCTCCTGTCATTTTTTTCTAAACTGTTTTTTAAGATTAAGGCGTAGAAATGGTGAGGACATATCAAACAGTGTGTGATGGCTGTAGGATGCTGCTAAAACAAACCCAATCACAACACTAGCAGTATCAGGCCCTTGAAACAGTGTAAACACATATAGCACATACAGCTCACTATATGTGTCTATGATAACGAGAATATCCACTCGTGAGCAAGTGTGTTGGAAGCTGTAATTTAATATTTGTAATACATATATTGCAATTGGCACAAAATGGGCAAATTCCTGAGCTGTTGGTTTGGGGGTGAGCGTGTCTCTGTGTCTGTGGAGATTAGGCCCCGTGGCAGATAGACAGATGCTGCTTTACACCTCTACGAGGCACTTTGTGTCAGACTGATTTGTTATTGGCTTTAGAAAGACTTTGATTTAAAAATGAGACGCCACGGCACCAAAATGACCCCCGACCCACCGAGCCTGTCCCTGGAATCACAGCAGCCTGTTGTTTTGTAAATATACTGTTGAATAAAGCCAGTTATGAAGCTGTGACATGTATACCTGCAGATCTAAGCCCCACACACAGCACAATGTGGTAGAAGTGTGTCAGCTCAGGGCTCCAGAGTGGAAGTATATGAAGTACTGGTTCAATTTTTAGTCACGTAAAAGTATTGAACAGGAAATGTCGCTGAAATACAAATCTTAGAGTACAACACTAAAACCAAACAATAGATTTTAATCAATAATTGCTATGATAATTAATTGTGCGAAATATGTACAAGAAAGATCAAAGGTCACTGTGTGTAAAGGTGTTAACGATTTACATGCTAACAGGTGGTTGGCCCATAATTATACATTGGCATTTTTTATTGTTATAACATTCAATTTAAAACAATCATATCATCATGATCAGCCACCAAAGGATCATAAACGCTGCTAAATGAGCCGGAGCTGCTTGCACCGCGCCCTCCTCTCCGTTAGCGGGCGCTGTTTGTTGCCGGCAGCTGCTGCTCAGGCCGGTTCTGTCGGCGGGCTCACACTTGGTTGGTTTGGTTATGAGAAATAATTAATAAGCTGGCGCCAAACTATCAACTGAAGTTCATTCAACTCGCCCCACTGTGTTTTATCCAGCGGTGGCTGAAGTCCTCAAAAACTGGACTTAAGTCAAAGTAGAAGTAGTCGCTGATATTTCTACTTAAGTCAAAGTCAGTAAGTACAAGATTTATATTTTACTTAATGTATTAAAGTCAAAGTACTCAACCAGCAGTGCTGCTTTATGATTTTATTTTGGAGCATTTACTCATTAATCGTAATAGACACAAATGATGACTTCAAGCTGTTTTTTGATCTGATGCTTTTTCAGTTTTATTTCTAAACGGCTCGTGTTGCAGCATCACACACTGACAGTTACAGTCTAAGAATTTAACAGGATAAATTTTGACAGTAAATGTATTTGCTTCTCTTGTATCATTATTTTATTATTTGCACCTGGTTTAATCCAAGCAAACACAGCGGACTGTGGCGCGTAACGTCACTGCGCAGTAGCTGTTTCCTTCATAAAATAGAACAACAACAAAAAAAATGTCTGATTCAGTCAATCAGTCATATTCATGTGTGAATCAGCAGGGACCAGCTGTGTCCCAGTTCTCGGAGAAGTAGAACCAAGAACTCGCGTAGCTCCGCTTCACATCTCGTCCGTTTGTGGCACCGAGAAAAGGAGGCAACGTGGAATTCAAGTTAAGGAAACGTTTGTACGTACTTCAGTAAAGTAGAGATATGTGAAAAATGTACTTAAGTACCTTCCACCACTGGTTTTATCATAAACTACAGATTTTATCATGAACTGCTCTCAGCTAATAACTTGATTGTGTTGCACGTTGTAATTTGTACAGATTTATATCTACTGTCCTTTTTAATCCAACGTTAACTGTGGCAGCAGCAAAAACCAAGTGTTTGCCTGGTTTGAAGCATTTGACACTGTGAAAAACTTTTGTGGGCAGATTCATATATATTGCAGATATATGGCTTGATATTAATGATGATTAAGTAATGTGATTAGACAGAATATTTGTGCTCTTGTTTATTTTTTCTTTATAATTGTTATTCTGATGACTCGATTTTCTGTGTCAGTTGCCTTTTTGACTTCAGCTCCACCACCTGATGAGCAGGACCCAGACGATGAGGAGATGGCACAGACAATGACAATCCTTTATTAATTTGATGTGTTTTTAGGTTTTTGATGTTATGGCACTTCATATGCCCCATGAGAAGCTCTTTCAACAATTGGTGAGTCATTCTTTCGTTATATTTTTCAATTTCGCTGTTTTGATTTTTAAGTCTGTACAATGTGTCGTTGTCCACTGGGTTTTGTGTTACTACTTGTGAGCTTTTTTTAACTTTATTAATTACTCGAGTCTGCTATGTTCTCATATGCATCAGATGCCCTTCACCCAAGCCTGCCTTGCCAGCGAAAACACACATCATACAAAACATACACAACAGAGCATATGGTGTTAGTTAGGTTAGTTTTAAGTATTACACCATTCAATGCAATGAGTATTTGTGAATAAATATAGTTTTAATAATACATTATTTCTGTTGCTCAGCCTGAAATCAGCAAGTACTGTGCAGAGTTGATGTCTTTGTTGTTGGGATACCGATCATCCTTGAACCAGGCCAAGGCTGGTCACGTCACCAAGGCCTTTTATGCTCTAGAAAATTTATAGAGAACCTAGGTAAGTCAAATAAAGGGATATTGTGCAACATGTACAGACACAGACATCTCAGGCATTAATTTTAAAACCCATTCTTTCTAGCGACAAAACAGAATGACCCACTTTATCTCCCGGTTTCCCCCCATGATCAGGATCTGATATTGAGTCCTACCTGCCAACCCTGATGGACACATTGACGCCCTACAAGCATGTTATGGAATCTCCACTTTTGCTTAATTAGAGACTAAATTTGAGAAAATTTGAGTCTTTTTCAAATAATGGAATCAAGTAGCAACTGTTTGCTTTAATCCTGCACAAAATGTAAAAGAAACGCACAGTGTTGTTTTATTAGTGACAAAGTTAATCTGGCCCTTGTGTTTTTGGCATTAATGATTCAGTTTTGCAGGGTGCTTTGCTTCTGCACCCTGGTCAACAAGCTGTAGGTAGCTGTAAGCGTTTGGAGTTTAGGAAAGCACACAACAAACTCTACAAGAACTTTAACTGACCCCCTTTTCACATAGATCAGTTGGGTTAGTCTGCACGTTAACAACCACATGGTCAGTTGTGTTTTCCCTCCTTGCCTCTATTGACTTGAAAATGAAGTTAGATGTGCATTAATGTGACGGTGACTCCAAATGACTCATTAGCAATTCTTCAGTTGTCTGGCTGGACAGGGCGTGTTCTTCGGCTCCTGTACGACCAAGACCTACAGAAGGTGGTTGATGTTGTGAGTGAGGATAAAGAGATGCCAGTAAATTAGCATTAGTATGAAATAAGAGGATTACAGCAGTTTTCGACTCCAACGCTTGACCTTTGGGTCGGGGAAAATAAACTCTTTGATCGTCCAGTTGGAATGCTTCATGCAGTTGCCTTATGGGTTAATTAAAGAAGAAATTTTTCAGCATTTTATTTGCTGAAATGAAACGAGTACCTTGTTATGTGTAGTTTCCTATAAATGCTAAATCACAAGAATTTCCCCACTGTGGGATAAATACAGTCATATCTTGTGCATTGTATAGTCTGATGGCTGTGGGGAGGAATGACTGACGTTAGCGCTCCTTCCTGCACTAGGGCTGTAATAGTCTTGTGCTGAAGGAGCCGCTCAGAGCCTCCACAGTGTGGCACAGGGGGTGTATCCATGACGGATAATCCACCTTCTGTATATCAAATAGTTTATTCCCCCCACAACTCGACAACAAGTTTTACTGACCCCCTATTCACAAACATACATTAGATTATCTCACACATTACCATCCATGTGGCTGTTTGTGTTTTCCCTCCTTGTCTCTATTGACTTGATAATGACCAAGTTAGAGGTGACCTGATGTAGGACGTGAGTTTAATGGACTCTTTAGCATTTCTACAGATCTCTAGACAGGGCTCGTTCTTCTGCTCTTTTATGAGCCAAGACGTACAGAAGGTGCTTGATGCTGTGGCTGAGGATACAAGAATATGCATTAAATCAGCATTAGTATCCTCGTGTGTATATATAGTAAGAGGACTAACACAGACTGGTTTTTGATGACCTTACTTTAAACATACCACCATTGTGATTTTGAGGTTGAAATAAATAAATGAAACAGCCCAATAACCCATACTAAAAACTAAACACTAAAAGGACCATAAAGTACATTTTATGTACATTTTGGTTAGTGTTGTAGTGGATTACAAAATTGTATAGGTGTACCTGGGAAGTGGCTTCCAAATTTCAAACTTTAGGTTTCATTTTAGGAAAACCCCGAGTAAATGGTAACTACCAGTATGGTACCTATGGGTGCAGTGTTTGTGTGTATATATGTTTTAAGTGAAACTGTAAGAGAAATGCTTTAAGAAATTTAGCACAGAAGTGTCGTCTTCTGAGATATTTTAAGAACATGGTTCATAGATTTTAAATTTTAAAAGAAATTCCAACAAAAATTTGTTTTTTCAGTATTTAGGTAAGGGTTTTTATCTAATGCTTTTATTTGCGCTTTTAAAAGCTGCAGCATCAGCCCTCATATAAATTTAGGAAATATTAAGAGAATATAGACATGAAATGTAATCATATTGGCGTCACAGCCAAACAGGAAAATGAAGACAAGATTTAATTGCCACAGTAAACGTTTATTTACAAGAAATAAATATAAAATGTACATCAGACCAAGAATACAAGAGAGGTCTCCAATTTAGGTACACACCAAAATACTCAGGTTATTGCAATCTACAGTCAATAAACTGTAACAAAACTGTAAATGTCTGTTGAAAAACCAGAAAAGCTTTTAGGTTTATCGACTCCAGTCCAGACTAGAATTATTCAAAATGCCTGTGTTAAAGTTGCAGCTGTTGACAGGTTGGCTCCTGAAGCTTGGATCATTAAAAGTTGTTTGCAGAAGCGAAGTTCAGTGCAGTGGTGTTGAATTCATAATGGCCAACGCCTGGTGGTATGGACCAGGCAGCCATCTGAGGCTGGTTGGGCACGACAGTCTGGGATGTGCTGGAAGACCAGGGAGTGTAGGCAGCAGATCCAGCAGCACTGCCCATAGGAGGAAAGTAGACGTTTGTGTTCTGTTGGGCAGTCTGCCTAAAAGGTGCCGGCATCACAGGGTGGTTGTAATGGGTCTGGAACTGGGTCTGAGTCTGTCCTTGATACTGAAAAAAACCAACAGTGTATCAAATTAGCATTCAGTTCAGTGATGACCTCAAAATTATAGTGTTGTTTTGCTGTTTCCAAGTCATAACCTGTCTATATATATATATATGTGTAAGGGAATGAGGTTGCTACTTACAGGTGGCACATTTGAGGGAAAGTGGTGGTTGTTCATGGTTCCATGGATCGGACCGTCCCTGATGTTGGAGCGCTCACCCAGCCAGGTGTTGTCTTTCTGTTGCCTCCTCAGCTTCATCCGCCGGTTCTGGAACCAAGTTTTGACCTACGAACACAGAAGATTGCAAATGATCAGAAAATGTACATCATGTAATATTATGTGCATGTGATCCAGAAACCTCTATAAAGTCCTTTACCTGTTTGTAAGTCAGTCCAGTCATTCCTGCCAGATCCTTCATCTCAGCTGGAGTCAGGTACCTCTGGACATTGAAGCGCTGGACCAGAGCGTCCAGCTGCCTCTCTGAGAAGGCCACACGGACCTTCCCTTTAGTGGTGCTGACGGCGGTAGTGCTCGACTTCTCGGGGGCAGTTGGGGGATCGTGGACAACGGTGCTGGTGCCGTCCACGGTCTCTGTGAGACCAAGACACCCTGGCTCCACCCTGAGAGAACCAGAGACACCATTGTTGCCGTCGGGGCTCCCGCTGCCGGTCGTGTCGTCGTGATCTTGGGTCACGCAGGTTTCGGGGTCAGTCTGGGAGACTCGTTCCTCCGCTACCTCCAGAGCTCCGTGAATCTGAGTGAGAAAGAAAAAAATAATTTAGTAAGCACTTTGCTGAAGTATGAAGCCAATTCTCGTCCAACATTAGCTCGTCTCGGACCGTCAGCTTAGCTCCGATCTAGTCTCATACCTGGGGAAACGTGGGCCTCCAAGCCGCTGGTCGCCTGCTGTGGTGCGGCGTCCGTCGTTGTCCCGGAGTCGAAGAGGTTCAGGTCGACGTTGTCGATCCAGTCGCTCAGGTCCCCGTTGTTCTGCTGGGGTCCGAGTTCGGACATGAAGCCGTAGAATGAAGAGTTGAAAAAGTCGTCGTTGATCTCAGGCCCTGAGTCCGCCATGTCTCCTGGAATAAAAGTGTCAAAGCGCTAAAAACAGACGAGAAGAGACCAGCTCAGGTACCAGGACGATCCTACAGCGTGTGTGAGTGTCACCAAAGTCCGTGGAGTTCCTTCTCAGCCAGGTGTTTTATAGAAGGACGGTGGAGGTGTGGCGGGGGCACAGGTGGGGGTTTCGGTCTGAGCCAATCTGCTGCTCCCACTGTTGATGGGGCCGCTGCGGCTGTTTCCGCTCACTTCAGTTCCTTTCTTGTTTTACCTTTTTCAGGTTTGGAGGCGAAAAAACCTAAAATAAATAACAAAATAATAATATTAATATCCTATGTTAAACGGGACGTAGTAGAATAATCCGGATCCTGCCGAATTTCCGTCCTACACTCAGTCCCCTTACACGGATAATGAAACCGGCATGAAGTTGCCGGTTTAGTTTCTGTAATGACGGTATGATTTGTCCGTGGCCGTAATTAAAACACTGTGATTCGAGAGTGAATAAAATCAGTAAATCATAATCATAAAACGTTATTTTCTGGTTGTTACGTTGTAAAACACAAACACGGTCGATCAAGGATGAAATGAACTAAATGCAAGTTTGTGCTGCTCTGTGGCCTCGTTTGTTCTGGCAACCTGAGTCATTTAGTGTCGTTAAAGTCCCCGAGTATGACTTCGATTGATGGGATGTTTAAGTTTTTATTTGACATACATTTCACCATAAAATGGTTATTATTTCGATAAACCCAGACACCGTCTGCCCCCAATGGAAACACGAAAACCATAAACGACGAGCCGGTTTTTCGTTCGGTTCTCGCAGGACTGAAGTCTAACATTGTCCCGGGGACAATAATTATTGCCTTAGTATCTTGTGAAAAATTAAGTCGAGCACGTAAATATATTTGCGTCTGTTGTGACTTCATATAAATATTTGAAGAGAGCAACTTCTTGTGTATAAGTGATGCGGATTCCCTCATCCACGTTTTCCTGTGTGCAGCAGAGATGGAGCAGGCAGCTCAGGCAACGTCAAACGGACTCAACAAGACCGGACAAAATCCCTGCTCCTTCTGGTCCGTGGAAAATTGCTAAAAAAATTATAATCGTGCAGACTGTTCTGTGTGATTTACAAAAAGCTTGTTGGCTGTTAGATAAAACCACAAACTATTACAATGCGCCCCAAGTTCTGCAGCCCCCACGTTCCCAGACTAGGCAGGACCCTGTAGCAGCTGGACCTGGTGAAGGTTTTTCTGTGCACTCTATTTAATCTTCACCCAGTTTCCGTTTAACAAAGGGACATATTCTAAGTATATTTTCAGACTTTTAAGTTTATTAGGCTCAAACTGAGTCAGTCCACCAATCCTGGCAGTAAATCCTCTTTCATGACGCTAATAATGTTTGTATTCATGACTTACATTTAGACCGTTTTGGATTATTATAAAATTATTATCATTTAGTAATATATTATATTTTCAAATTAATATTATTAATTAATATTTACAAACGTGAACTAATAATATATAAATTGTAATTTTCAACCTTTTTTTTTTTTCAAAATACTTTTTAAAGTCAGGGCCAAAAAACTATCAAATGTTGTTCCTGTGACTAAATGATTTTTCTTTTGAAACAGTTTCTAAAGTTAAAATTAACTAAGTGATGCAATGCTTTGTCTGTGTTTTTCGTTGACTGTGAAGGATGAATTACTACAGTTTTATAGTGAAGCATGAATACAGGTCGCAGGTTGTGGTGAGATCACATGCTTGTCACATGTGTATCTAACATATATATTTAACAAGCTAATTGATTATCATGTTTTGCAGCATTCACATGGTGTCAGTGAGAGTAAGAATAAGACAGATGCAGGTAAATTTCAACCTTTGATTACATCTGATTTAATCGGAGCCTACACTGTGACACTGTCGGCTTCAAAAGTTAATTGTGACATGAAAAGAAAATACATCTTGCTCAAACAGTTTTTCCCCAGATATGTTTTGTTTTAACAAATATCAGTAAATAACAGACGGTCCCTAATATGATGCACCAACAGATGTAAAGATACCTGCAGGTCGCACTTGACTCTTACATCAGGGTCAAGTTTTACGTTAAGATATTCAGCCATTTGGTCAAAATGTTAATATGTTGGTTGAGTTGACGCAGATCAGGTTTTGGAGAAATGCTCACATAGTATTTTTCTTCACGCTAATTAGTTTATTGGCCATTTTTAAAGTAAAGTGTGTTTGATTGGTAGTGGGTAAAAACTGGTTTAATACTCACTAACCTTGATCCTCAGCATGACTATTGCTAGTTTGATATGAAAATACATTCACCATTGACCTGTGGTAGAGTTTGTTCTTTCAGAGGTTTGAAGATTGAGACTGTCAAGTCTTTTTTTTTAACCAGAAATGACATTGATCAGTTAAACGTGAACAGACTCCATGAATATTTTCTACAGATCTACAAAGAAATATGACTTTAACCAATCTGTGGCAGGGCCACAAATCTAAATTAGTTTTTGGGAAACATGCAGATCAACACATTTATTCTTTTAATGAACATATAGGGAAGCTGCATGAGGCATTTCACCTGTATAATCAAGGAATTTCTTTGGCCCGGGCTAAAGGACAATGGTTGATGTCGACTTGATGCTCCTTTTAGTTCTGATGCTAATTTGCTGCACGTCTCTTTGTCCTCACCCACCACATCAACCACCTTCTGCAGGCCCCGGCTCATACAAGAAGAGGGGGGCACACCCTGTCCACATCCGTAGAAATGTTAATTAGACTCCGTGTTCAGACATTAATTCACCTCCAACTTCGTCATTGTCAAATCAATAAGGAGGGAAACACAAAGCGGATGGTAACGTGCAGGTTAATCTAATTTGTCTTTGTTAAAGGGGGTCGGGTGTTGTAGAGTTTGTTGTGGTGATGTAGGGGGAAACCTAAACCTGTTCGGCACAAAGACCTCCACCGTCTGCTTACCGACCTGCACAACATACACCCTCCATCTATGGGGATATTCTGCTTTCCTCACCTCCAGATGCTGTAAATGGCTGAAGGCGTATGCTGCTAAAAACAAGCCCAAACATATTCATAATTGTTGACTGGTAAAAATATTGTTATTTGCATGATTGCAACATTTCTGTAACTCTGCAATGTAGCTCAGAAATGTACATGAAATCTTTGTATTTGAGTTTTATTTTAATTGTCCTAAATAAAGTAACCCTCTTTACATTTTACATTACAAAAAGTCCAATATCTTGTTTCAGTATTTTGCAAAAACAATAACTCATTATCAAAGGTCTGCTAGTTCATCCCTGTTTAAATAAAAATACTCAACTATATCATCGGCTCTTCTGTCTTTTATTAGTTATCACTCTTTGTTGAATAAATGTAAAACTACATTGTAACTTTAAACCTTTAAATTGACAAAGAGTGAACACAGAGGTCAGTATACTGATTCCTGTTTTACTCTGTGTAAGACTCTCGGGTCCAGCTGCTGCAGGGTCCTTCTTGGTTTGCTGGTGTGGGGGCTGCTGTCTCAGCGGCCACTAGAATTTGTGATGGATGTTTCTACTACTTCTCTGCTTTTTAAGGTTCTATATGCACCTACAAAGCTGTTTTTCACTTTGGTACAAAAGATTAAAAATAGTTATATTATAAAAAATATATGTAGAGATATATAAAGAACAAAGTCAACTCGTCACTGAGCACATACAAGTTACAGTGAAGTTTGACTTTTGCATGTGGCCCATCCCTCGGCCGGGAGCGGTTGGCTGCCGCTGCTTGCGGCTCGGGGACGCGCCTGGTGGAGGGACTGCGGATTTAGTGAAACTGGGATCCCGCATCATACTTGTTGTCGTCAAATTCTGCGATGGCCGGGAATCGAACCCGGGTCAACTGCTTGGAAGGCAGCTATGCTCACCACTATACCACCATCGCTTTTTCCCAAGCAAAATATACAAATTTATGGACACCAATCTGCAATATATAATGATATGTTTATGTTGCAGTGTCATAAATAAGTAGGCACATTAAATGGTCAGATAAATGCAGCAAGATTTTAAGTACAGTGGTGTCCTAGAGTGGAAAATGGAAACATGAAGGTAATGGACAAGTAAATCCAAATTGTTAACAATTCCACTCAGTCTACTTGTCCTTTAAACACTTACTCAACAACAACACATCGTATTTACATTCCAAATCAACTTTCTCGGGTGATGGCGGGAGTTTACATGCAGCTGAGAAGCCTGGTTACTGTAAATCAATGTAAACATGCAGCAGCAAAGTCATGAGGTTTCTTCTTCAGCTATTTTGGGAACATGGTTCATCAATTTTAACTGCTGAGTGACAGAAAATGCTGCTTGAAAATAAACTATTTTAATTAAACAATCTCCTGTCATTTTTTTCTAAATAGTTTTTTTAAGATTAAGGCATAGAAATGGTGAGGACATATCAAACAGTGTGTGATGGCTGTAGGATGCTGCTAAAACAAACCCAATCACAACACTAGCAGTATCAGGCCCTTGAAACAGTGTAAACACATATAGCACATGCAGCTCACTATATGTGTCTATGATAACGAGAATATCCACTCGTGAGCAAGTGTGTTGGAAGCTGTAATTTAATATTTGTAATACATATATTGCAATTGGCACAAAATGGGCAAATTCCTGAGCTGTTGGTTTGGGGGTGAGCGTGTCTCTGTGTCTGTGGAGATTAGGCCCCGTGGCATAGGGGCCCACAGATAGACAGATGCTGCTTTACACCTCTACGAGGCACTTTGTGTCAGACTGATTTGTTATTGGCTTTAGAAAGACTTTGATTTAAAATGAGACGCCACGGCACCAAAATGACCCCCGACCCACCGAGCCTGTCCCTGGAATCACAGCAGCCTGTTGTTTTGTAAATATACTGTTGAATAAAGCCAGTTATGAAGCTGTGACATGTATACCTGCAGATCTAAGCCCCACACACAGCACAATGTGGTAGAAGTGTGTCAGCTCAGGGCTCCAGAGTGGAAGTATATGAAGTACTGGTTCAAATTTTTAGTCACGTAAAGGTTTTGAGCAGGAAATGTCGCTAATTTAAAAAAGATAGAGTACAACACTATAAAAAAACAATACATTTTAATCAATAATTGCTATAATAATTAATTGTGCGAAATATGTACAAGAAAGATCAAAGGTCACTGTGTGTAAAGGTGTTAACGATTTACATGCTAACAGGTGGTTGGCCCATAATTATACATTGGCATTTTTTATTGTTATAACATTCAATTTAAAACAATCATATCACCATGATCAGCCACCAAAGGATCATAAACGCTGCTAAATGAGCCGGAGCTGCTTGCACCGCGCCCTCCTCTCCGTTAGCGGGCGCTGTTTGTTTCCGGCAGCTGCTGCTCAGGCCGGTTCTGTCGGCGGGCTCACACTTGGTTGGTTTGGTTATGAGAAATAATTAATAAACTGGCGCCAAACCACCAACTGACGTTCATTCAACTCGCCCCACTGTGTTTTATCCAGCGGTGGCTGAAGTCCCCAAAAACTGGACTTAAGTCAAAGTCAGTAAGTACATAATTTATATTTTACTTAATGCATTAAAGTCAAAGTACTCAACCAGCAGTGCTGCTTTATGATTTTATTTTTCAGCATTTACTCATTAATCGTAATAGACACAAATGATGAGTTCAAGCTGTTTTTTGATCTGATGCTTTTTCAGTTTTATTTCTAAACGGCTCGTGTTGCAGCATCACACACTGACAGTTACAGTCTAAGAATTTAACAGGATAAATTTTGACAGTAAATGTATTTGCTTCTCTTGTATCATTATTTTATTATTTGCACCTGGTTTAATCCAAGCAAACACAGCGGACTGTGGCGCGTAACGTCACTGCGCAGTAGCTGTTTCCTTCAGAAAATAGAACAACAACAAAAAAAATGTCTGATTCGGTCAATCAGTCATATTCATGTGTGAATCAGCAGGGACCAGCTGTGTCCCAGTTCTCGGAGAAGTAGAACCAAGAACTCGCGTAGCTCCGCTTCACATCTCGTCCGTTTGTGGCACCGAGAAAAGGAGGCAACGTGGAATTCAAGTTAAGGAAACGTTTGTACGTACTTCAGTAAAGTAGAGATATGTGAAAAATGTACTTAAGTACCTTCCACCACTGGTTTTATCATAAACTACAGATTTTATCATGAACTGCTCTCAGCTAATAACTTGATTGTGTTGCACGTTGTAATTTGTACAGATTTATATCTACTGTCCTTTTCAATCCAAAATTAATTGTGGCAGCAGCAAAAACCAAGTGTTTGCCTGGTTTGAAGCATTTGACACTGTGAAAAACTTGTGTGGGCAGATTCATATATATTGCAGATATATGGCTTGATATAAATGATGATTAAGTAATGTGATTAGACAGAATATTGGTGCTCTTATTTATTTTTTTTATAATTGTTATTCTGATGACTCGATTTTCTGTGTCAGGTGCCATTTTGACTGCAGCTCCACCACCTGATGAGCAGGACCCAGACGATGAGGAGATGGCACAGACAATGACAATCTTTATTAATTTGATGTGTTTTTAGATTTTTGATGTTATGGCACTTCATATGCCCCCTGAGAAGCTCTTTCAACAATTGGTGAGTCATTTTTACATTAGGGTATTTTTCAATTTCTCTGTTTTGATTTTTAAGTCTGTACAATGTGTGTTTGTGCACTGGGTTGGGTGTTACTACTTGTGAGCTTTTAACTTTATTAATTACTGGAGTCTGCTATGTTCTCATATGCATCAGATGCCCTTCACCCAAGCCTGCCTTGCCAGTGAAAACCCTTATCACATCACAAAACATACACAACAGAGCATATGGTGTTAGTCACATTTTATGAGGGGTTATTTTTAAGTATTACACCATTCAATGCAGAGTATTTGTGAATAAATATAGTTTTAATAATACATTATTTCTGTTGCTCAGCCCGAAGTCAGCAAGTACTGTGCAGAGTTGATGTCTTTGTTGTTGGGATACCGATCATCCTTGAACCAGGCCAAGGCTGGCCACGTCACCAAGGCCTTTTATGCTCTAGAAACTTTATGGAGAACCTAGGTAAGTCAAATAAAGGGATATTGTGCAACATGTACAGACACAGACATCTCAGGCATTAATTTTAAAACCCATTCTTTCTAGCGACAAAACAGAATGACCCACTTTATCTCCCGGTTTCCCCCCCATGATCAGGATCTGATATTGAGTCCTACCTGCCAAACCTGATGGACACATTGACGCCCTACAAGCATGTTATGGAATCTCCACTTTTGCCTCATTAGAGGCGTTATACTATCTCCATTTTTTTTTGATAACCTGTTTGATGGTCTTTATCAAATAATGGCATAAAGTAGCAACTGTTTCCTTTAATGCTGCACAAAATGTAAAAAAAAATGCACAGTGTTGTTTTATGAGTGACAAAGTTAATCTGGCCCTTGTGTTTTTGGCATTAATGATTCAGTTTTGCAGGGTGCTTTGCTTCTGCACCCTGGTCAACAAGCTGTAGGTAGCTGTAAGCGTTTGGAGTTTAGGAAAGCACACAACAAACTCTACAAGAACTTTAACTGACCCCCTTTTCACATAGATCAGTTGGGTTCGTCTGCACGTTACCACCCACATGGTCGGTTGTGTTTTCCCTCCTTGCCTCTATTGACTTGAAAATGAAGTTAGATGTGCATTAATGTGACGGTGACTCCAAATGACTCATTAGCAATTCTTCAGTTGTCTGGCTGGACAGGGCGTGTTCTTCGGCTCCTGTACGACCAAGACCTACAGAAGGTGGTTGATGTTGTGAGTGAGGATAAAGAGATGCCAGTAAATTAGCATTAGTATGCACAAAGAGGATTACAGCAGTTTTCGACTCCAACGCTTGACCTTTGGGTCGGGGAAAATAAACTCTTTGATCGTCCAGGTGGACGATCTGTAATTATGAGTTAATTACAGAAGAAATGTTTCAGCATTTTAATTGCTGGAATGAGATTGTGGTTTCCGTCTACATGCAGTAATAGGTCGCTGTTTGCAAAATTGTTAGATTTCTCTTCAAATTTGTCCCCCGATTGAGTCACATCACTTCCTCTAGAGTTTCCTTTTTGCCCAACTTGTAGATTTGCTTTTACTGGATTGGTTGGAAGTTGTGGGGTTTTTTTTTCTTGGCTTTAAATGCTCTGTTTCAATTTCTCTCTGCTACTTTACATTCGTCTTCCCATGTAACTTTTCCAAACACCCCTCGACACTTTCGTGATGATAATTTTTCACAAAACCGAGTTGTGGTCACTTCCTCTTCTTGGTGCACTTTCCAATTACATGTTGGTACAATAATGTTTGAGACTAGCGTGAGATCAAGCACAGATTGTTTTTGTCTTTCCTTGTGTTATGTTCATCATTTCCATATTGTAGGTTCTTTTAATCTAATGGCTCTTATTGCAGTATTGTAGAAGTGTTCAGTTCAATTCTTTATCTAACTTGTGAGCTTGTCTCTGTAAAAACAGAGAATTAGGACAGCAGAACACAACCATGTGTATCACTGTGCTACACTACAACGCATCACTGCAATGATACACAATGTGTAATTACAGTGTGTTTTATTGTTGTGACCAAGAAATGTGCATTATATTTTCCCACTGTCACATAGTACGTACATATTCCTCTTTATTCTTAATGTTTTGATATCTTGTTTGCACAGTTAATACTGTTGTTTTTCTTGATCTTGTTTAAAGTTAAACTAAAGTGTACATTGTTCTGTGTAGGTTCCTATAACTGCTGAATCACAAGAATTTCCCCACTGTGGGATAAATACAGTCATATCTTGTGCATTGTATAGTCTGATGGCTGTGGGGAGGAATGACTGACGTTAGCGCTCCTTCCTGCACTAGGGCTGTAATAGTCTTGTGCTGAAGGAGCCGCTCAGAGCCTCCACAGTGTGGCACAGGGGTGTATCCATGACGGATAATCCACCTTCTGTATATCAAATAGTTTATTTCCCTCACAACTCGACAACAAGTTTTACTGACCCCCTATTCACAAACATACATTAGATTATCTCACACATTACCATCCATGTGGCTGTTTGTGTTTTCCCTCCTTGTCTCTATTGACTTGATAATGACCAAGTTAGAGGTGACCTGATGTAGGACGTGAGTTTAATGGACTCTTTAGCATTTCTACAGATCTCTAGACAGGGCTCGTTCTTCTGCTCTTTTATGAGCCAAGACGTACAGAAGGTGCTTGATGCTGTGGCTGAGGATACAAGAATATGCATTAAATCACCATTAGTATCGTCGTGTGTGTATATATAGTAAGTAAGACTAACACAGACTGGCTTTTGATGACCATACCTTGCTTTAAACATACCACCATTGTGATTTTTTAGGTTGAAATAAATAAATGAAACAGCCCAATAACCCATACTAAAAACTAAACACTAAAAAGACCATAAAGTATATTTTATAACAGTGCTTAGTGGAGTTGTAGTGGATTACAAAATTGTATAGGTGTACCTGGGAAGTGGCTTCCGAATTTCAAACTGTAGCTTTCGTTTTGACAACTTATATCTCAAAGTTAGTTTGATCTAAGTGAGAGGTTAGAAAAATGCACATTTTTTTTGCAGTTAAAGCTCCACTCTTTTACTTTGAATAACCCATAATCATCTATAAAACAGGCTACCTGCAGATATTTCTATTTCTTTTGGTACATCAGCGGCGACAATCTGCTATTAAATTATATAAAAAATCTGCAAATAATTCAGCAATTTTCTAAGATAAAGACTTTCCTTTATTTAAAATAGCCCTTTTAAATTGCCCTGATAATTAAATATAAATGTATAGAGTCAGATTGCAGATAATATGTAATTAGTCACATACACACATTTAATCCTTATGCTTCTATTGGCTGCTGTTCATAAAGTTGTTTTATCATTAATTTTTATCATTAATTTAATCATTCATCAGCAGTTTTTGATAATTAATCTCATCAAAATTGCTAAATTAGATCTGGTAGTTTTTTTCAGTGTATAGGTAAGGGTTTTTATCTAACACTTTTATTTCTGCTTTTATTAGCTGCAGCAGCAGCCCTCATATAAATTGAGGAAATACTAGGAGAATATAGACATGTAATGTAATTATATTGGGGTCACAGCCAAGTCAAATTAAGACAAAATTTTATTGACATAGTAAACCTGTATTTACAAGAAATAAATATAAATGTACATCATACCAAGAATACAAGAGATGCCTCCAACTTAGATCCACCTAGTATCAAGTGCAAACTAGACACAAACATCCTTGTTGCAATCTACAGTCTCCAGTCCTCACTAGCATTATTCACAATGCCTGTGTTAAAGTTGCAGCTGTTGACAGGTTGGCTCCTGAAGCTTGGATCATTAAAAGTTGTTTGTAGAAGCTGAGTTCAGTGCAGTGGTGTTGAATTCATAATGGCCAACGCCTGGTGGTATGGACCAGGCAGCCATCTGAGGCTGGTTGGGCACGACAGTTTGCGAAGTGCTGGAAGACCAGGGAGTGTAGGCAGCAGATCCAGCAGCACTGCCCATAGGAGGCAAGTAGAAGTTTGTGTTCTGTTGGGCAGTCTGCCTAAAAGGTGCCTGCATCACATGGTGGTTGTAATGCTCCCTGAACTGGGTCTGGGCCTGTCCTTGATACTGAAAGAAACCAGCAGTGTTTCAAATTAGCATTCAGTTTAGTGATGGCCTCAAAATTATATAGTGTTGTTTTTCTGTTTAAGGCCATAAGTCATGGTTAGGCCTCCATTATCGATGTGTCACTCTATGTCCACACCACTGTTTCTTGTTACCAGTCAACAAGAAAACTTGGGCAGGACAATATTTAAAAAAATTTGACATAGACCAAAAATACGTCAGAATTAAGGCAATGAAAGTTGCTACTTACAGGTGGCACATTTGAGGGAAAGTGGTGGTTGTTCATGGCTCCATGGATCGGACCGTCCCTGATGTTGGAGCGCTCACCCAGCCAGGTGTTGTCTTTCTGTTGCCTCTTCAGCTTCATCCGCCGGTTCTGGAACCAAGTTTTGACCTACGAACACAGAAGATTGCAAATGATCAGAAAATGTACATCATGTAATATTATGTGCATGTGATCCAGAAACCTCTATAAAGTCCTTTACCTGTTTGTAAGTCAGTCCAGTCATTCCTGCCAGATCCTTCATCTCAGCTGGAGTCAGGTACCTCTGGACATTGAAGCGCTGGACCAGAGCGTCCAGCTGCCTCTCTGAGAAGGCCACACGGACCTTCCCTTTAGTGGTGCTGACGGCGGTAGAGCTCGACTTCTCGGGGGCAGTTGGGGGATCGTGGACAACGGTGCTGGTGTTGTTTTCGGTCTCAGTGAGACCAAGACACCCTGGCTCCACCCTGACAGAACCGGAGACACTCGTGTTGCCGTCGGGGCTCCCGCTGCTGGTCTCGTGGTGATCCTGGGTCACGCAGGTTTCGGGGTCAGTCTGGGGGAGACTCGTTCCTCCGCTACCTCCAGAGCTCCGTGAATCTGAGTGCGGAAGAAAAAAAAAAAATAATTTAGTAAGCACTTTAATGAAGTATAAAGTTATTCATATTAAACTATATTAGGCCTTAATGTTATAAGACTAGAAGCCGATGCTCGTCCAACATTAGCTCGTCTCGGACCGTCAGCTTAGCTCCGATCTAGTCTCATACCTGGGGAAACGTGGGCCTCCAAGCCGCTGGTCGCCTGCTGTGGTGCGGCGTCCGTCGTTGTCCCGGAGTCGAAGAGGTTCAGGTCGACGTTGTCGATCCAGTCGCTCAGGTCCCCGTTGTTCTGCTGGGGTCCGAGTTCGGACATGAAGCCGTAGAATGAAGAGTTAAAGTCGTCGTTGATCTCAGGCCCTGAGTCCGCCATGTCTCCTGGAATAAAAGTGTCAAAGCGCTAAAAACAGACGAGAAGAGACCAGCTCAGGTACCAGGACGATCCTACAGCGTGTGTGAGTGTCACCAAAGTCCGTGGAGTTCCTTCTCAGCCAGGTGTTTTATAGAAGGACGGTGGAGGTGTGGCGGGGGCACAGGTGGGGGTTTCGGTCTGAGCCAATCTGCTGCTCCCACTGTTGATGGGGCCGCTGCGGCTGTTTCCGCTCACTTCAGTTCCTTTCTTGTTTTTACGTTTTTCAGGTTTGGAGGCGAAAAAAAACCTAAAATAAATAACAAAATAATAATATTAATATTCTAGTTAAACGGAACGTGGTAGAATCGCAAATGACTTTGTGCGGAATAAAAAAACATAAACACGTTAAACGGAACGTGGTAGAATAATCCGGATCCTGGTGAAGCCGAATTTCCGTCCTACACTCAGTCCCCTTTCACGGACAATGAAACGGACCATTTATGAAGTTGCCAGTTTAGTTTCTGTAATGACGCAATTAGAACACTGTGATCCGAGAGTGAATAAAAATCCTTGAATTATAATCATAAAACGTTATTATCTGGTTGTTACGTTGTCAAACACAAACACGGTCGAACAAGGATGAAATGAACTAAATGCAAGTTTGTGCTGCTCTGTGGCCTCGTTTGTTCTGGCAACCTGAGTCATTTAGTGTCGTTAAAGTCCGCGACAATGACTTCGATTGATGGGATTTTTAATTTTGTATCTGATATACATTTCAGTCAAAAATAGTTATTTCGATAAACCATAAACGACGAGCCGGTTTTTCGTTCGGTTCTCGCAGGACTGAAGTCTAACGCTGTTCCGGCAGTAAATCTTCCTTTATGACGCTGATAATGTTTAGTTTGTATTCATAACTTACATTTAGACGTTTAGGAGGCAGTTTTTTGTGCTGCCGTTGAACTTTAGTTAATCCTTGGTGATATAGAAAATAGAGTTCATAAATAATAGAAAACAATATAATAATATCAGATTCTAACTATTTGAAACAGGTTCCAGTTGGATTTAAATATTTTCTTTTATAGCAGGCAAAGCCCCATTTAAGCACCGCTGTACCATAAACAGAGCCGAATAAACTAACGATGTAATTGTGAGTACAATTTTTATTTTATTAAAAAAGAATCTGCCGAATACCTAGTAAATGTTAATCAACTACTTTAGCCGCGTGTTTTTTCCTTTAAACGTCGTTTAAAGTTAGTCCACGTGAAAGTTTACATTTTTAAATTTGCAGTGTAATTTTGACAAAAGAAAGCAGGCTCAAGTAAAGATTTTTTTTTCCACACAGGCACAAAGAATAACTTGGTGACGACTTGCTGATTATGCGTGATATTAGACTTGTCACATAAAATGTTTTTAAAAAGTAACTTGTTATATTAAATGGTAAATTAATAAAATAATTTGCCCTTTGTACAATATATTTTATTATTAATATTAACTTTATTTTAGAAACGTGAAATTAAATAGTAATAATATATGTGTAATTTTAAAACTATGAAAGTGTTATTCCTGTGACTAAATTATTTTTCTTTTGAAACAGTTTTCACAGTTACAGTAACAATTGTTACATGTAAAGGAAAAATACATCTTGCTTGAAGTTTTTTTTTCCAGATTGTTTCGTTTTAACAAATATCAGTAAATAACAGACGGTCTCTAATATGACGCACCAACAGATGTAAAGATACCTGCAGGTCGCACTTGTGTTTGCTGTAGTTAATTTTAGCAAAAAAACTTACATCAGGGTCAAGTTTTACATTAATATATTCAGCTATCTGGTCAAAATGTTAATATTTACGTTGAGTTGAGACACATCACGTTTTGGAGAAATGCTCACATAGTAGTTTTCTTTACGCTAATTAGTTTATTGGCCATTTTTAAAGTAAAGTGTGTTTGATTGGTAGTGGGTAAAAACTGGTTTAATACTCACTAACCTTGATCCCCAACATGACTATTGCTGTGCTAGTTTGATATGAAAATACATTCACCATTGACCTGTGGTAGAATTTGTTCTTTCAGAGGTTTGAAGAAAGTCTTTTTTTAACCAGAAATGACATTGATCAGCTAAACGTGAACAGACTCCATGAATATTTTCTACAGATCTACAAAGAAATATGACTTTAACCAATCTGTGGCAGGGCCACAAATCTAAATTAGTTTTTGGGAAACATGCAGATCAACACATTTATTCTTTTAATGAACATATAGGGAAACTGCATGAGGCATTTCACCTGTACAATCAAGGAATTTCTTTGGCCCGGGCTAAAGGACAATGGTTGATGTCGACTTGATGCTCCTTTTAGTTCTGATGCTAATTTGCTGCACGTCTCTTTGTCCTCACCCACCACATCAACCACCTTCTGCAGGCCCGGCTCATACAAGAAGAGGGGGGCACACCCTGTCCACATCCGTAGAAATGTTAATTAGACTCCGTGTTCAGACATTAATTCACCTCCAACTTCGTCATTGTCAAGTCAAGAAGGAGGGAAACACAAAGCGGATGGTAACGTGCAGGTTAATCTAATTTGTCTTTGTTAAAGGGGGTCGGGTGTTGTAGAGTTTGTTGTGGTGATGTAGGGGGAAACCTAAACCTGTTCGGCACAAAGACCTCCACCGTCTGCTTACCGACCTGCACAACATACACCCTCCATCTATGGGGATATTCTGCTTTCCTCACCTCCAGATGCTGTAAATGGCTGAAGGCCTATGCTGCTAAAAACAAGCCCAAACATATTCATAATTGTTGACTGGTAAAAATATTGTTATTTGCATGATTGCAACATTCCTGTAACTCTGCAATGTAGCTCAGAAATGTACATGAAATCTTTGTATTTGAGTTTTATTTTAATGGTCCTAAATAAAGTAACCCTCTTTACATTTTACATTACAGAAAGTCCAATATCTTGTTTTAGTATTTTGCAAAAACAATAACTCAGTATCAAAGGTCTGCTAGTTCATCCCTGTTTAAATAAAAATACTCAACTATATCATCGGCTCTTCTGTCTTTTATTAGTTATCAGTCTTTGTTGAATAAATGAAAAACTACATTGTAACTTTAAACCTTTAAATTGACAAAGAGTGAACACAGAGGTCAGTATACTGATTCCTGTTTTACTCTGTGTAAGACTCTCAGGTCCAGCTGCTTCAGGGTCCTTCTTGGTTTGCTGGGGTGGGGGCTGCTGTCTCAGCGGCCACTAGAATTTGTGATGGATGTTTTACTTGTTTCTGATGCAGTTTGAGGCTTTGTTGATTTTTAAGGTTCTATATGCACCTACAAAGCTGTTTTTCACTTTGGTACAAAAGATTAAAAAAGTTATAAAAAAAAATATATGTAGAGATATATAAAGAACAAAGTCAACTCGTCACTGAGCACATACCTCCAAGTTACAGTGAAGTTTGACCTTTGCATGTGGCCCATCCCTCGGCCGGGAGCGGTTGGCTGCCGCTGCTTGCGGCTCGGGGACGCGCCTGGTGGAGGGACTGCGGATTTAGTGAAACTGGGATCCCGCATCATACTTGTTGTCGTCAAAATTCTGCGATGGCCGGGAATCGAACCCGGGTCAACTGCTTGGAAGGTGTATGATCTGCAGTTAAATGAACACATTGCCATTAAATTGCTTAATGAGCATCTGAGAGGTGCCTCCTGTCTCTTAACTTGCTCTCACCGATTTTTTGTCTGTACCTGTTCCCATATTAAAGCCATATTGAAGCCACTGCGCCCAACGTGGGGCTCGAACCCACGACCCTGAGATTAAGAGTCTCATGCTCTACCGACTGAGCTAGTCGGGCCATGAAAGGCCTGCAAAAAAGCCCCTCGAGCGTCATTCCACATATTCCAATGCCCGATCCGTAAGTGTGTGCGTGCACATCATGGCCATAATGATGGCTGCAAACTCTGGCGCCTTAGACCCCTCGAGCCTCATTCCGCATTGTCACTTGAGAAACATTTCTTAATTAAGGAAATGTTATGAAACATGGATCTGGACATGATTGTTCATGCTATTCTTTTTTGTGGAATTGATTATTGTAATTCGGTTTTTACTTGTTGTAATAAGTCAACTTTAAATTCACAGGCGGACAGGCTCCTCAGTACATCGCAGACCTATTGACCCCATGCCCATCAAAGCTCTCCGTTCCTCAGGTCAGACCATCCTGATGGTCCCCGAAACCCGTTTGGAAACTTGGGGGGACCTGTCTTTTCATGCTGTAGCTCCCAGACACTGCAATGCCTTGCCCCTGTCCTTGCGTAATGCTGAATCTGTTGATGGTTTTAAAAAGAAGCTGAAGATACACTTTTTTAGACAGGCTTTTAGTTGACTGAGCTTTTAGGTTTTAACAGTTTTTTTTCATTGTTATTACTTATTAAGTGTTTGCGTAAACATCCTGGCCACCTTTCTTAAAACGAGTTGATGGTGAGCGTCAGTTGTGCGCCTGGTCAGAAATGAACTCCAAGACAACGACGAGCAAGAGATTCAGTATTCAGTCAGTAATGATTTGATCCTATTCTGCCCATAGCGGTCAAAAGAAAAAGTTGTTAGATACAAACAGGTCTAAATCGGCAAATGATTGTCAGGAGTGGGATTTGAACCCACGCCTCCATTAGGAGACCAGAAGTCCCTTTCGGGAAGGAGTCCATCCTTGAGTCTGGCGCCTTAGACCGCTCGGCCATCCTGACAGCCATTGGTGGGCACTGTGTCTTTAGGATGGTGGCATCAACTTATGAGTTTCTTGATCTTTGAAGAGGGCTTGTAACTTTCAAAAAGATCCCTTTACCTTTGGACCTGCGGTAAGCGTATTGTGTCACTTCCTGTTTTCGTCACACTGTTTCGGGTCTCTGCCGAACGATTGTTCACTGGTTAATCGTAGCTCTTGTTTTCTAAATTAGTGACTTATCTGTGTATAAACTATCACTTGGGGCATAAGATTTGTTTACGCAAACACCTTCTCTCCTGAAATAACTAAACAAACTAGCTAACGCTGACTATACCTAATGTCGGACTCCGTAGTTTTCTCTGGACCCCTGCCAAATCTGATCAGTGACGACATGTATAGCCGCATGTTGTCATTCAATCGCTGGCTGTCTAGGTGGTGTCCAGCAAACGATGTGGGCTACATAGACAATTGGAAAAGTTTTTGGGGAAAACCTAGGCTTATTAGGAGAGACGGCATCCATCCTACTTTGGATGGTGCCTCTGTCTTATCAAAAAATATGGCTGATTTTATTAGACAACCAAAAGATTGACAGGCCAGAGTTGAGCCTAGGACGCAGAGATCCAGTCCTACACGCCTCTCTGCAGTATCCTTACAGCCGCCACCCCCCTCCACTGGACTCTGTGGAGGAGGTGGGTGAGAGGAGGATGTTGGCCAAGCTGACATCCATCATGGACAACACCTCTCACCCGCTGCACCAGACAGTGGAGGCTCTGTGCAGCTCCTTCAGTGGCCGACTGATCCACCCTCAGTGTAGGACAGAGCGCTACCGCAGGTCTTTCATTCCCACTGCGGTTAGACTCTATAACAATTCCACTCAGTCTACTTGTCCTTTAAACACTTACTCAACAACAACACTTTCGTATTTACATTCCAAATCAACTTTCTCGGGTGATGGCGGGAGTTTACATGCAGCTGAGAAGCCTGGTTACTGTAAATCAATGTGAACATGCAGCAGCAAAGTCATGAGGTTTCTTCTCCAGCTATTTTGGGAACATGGTTCATCAATTTTAACTGCTGAGTGACAGAACATGCTGCTTGAAAATAAACTATTTTAATTAAACAATCTCCTGTCATTTTTTTCTAAATAGTTTTTTTTTAAGATTAAGGCATAGAAATGGTGAGGACATATCAAACAGTGTGTGATGGCTGTAGGGATGCTGCTAAAACAAACCCAATCACAACACTAGCAGTATCAGGCCCTTGAAACAGTGTAAACACATATAGCACATACAGCTCACTACATGTGTCTATGATAACGAGAATATGCACTCGTGAGCAAGTGTGTTGGAAGCAGTAATTTAATATTTGTAGTACATATATTGCAATTGGCACAAAATGGGCAAATTCCTGAGCTGTTGGTTTGGGGGTGAGCGTGTCTCTGTGTCTGTGGAGATTAGGCCCCGTGGCATAGGGGCCCACAGATAGACAGATGCTGCTTTACACCTCTACGAGGCGCTTTGTGTCAGACTGATTCATTATTGGCTTTAGAAAGACTTTGATTTAAAAATGAGACGACACGGCACCAAAATGACCCCCGACCCACCGAGCCTGTCCCAGGAATCACAGCAGCCTGTTGTTTTGTAAATATACTGTTGAATAAAGCCAGTTATTAAGCTGTGACATGTATACCTGCAGATCTAAGCCCCACACACAGCACAATGTGGTAGAAATGTGTCAGCTCAGGGCTCCAGAGTGGAAGTATATGAAGTTCTGGTTCAAATTTTTAGTCACGTAAAGGTTTTGAGCAGGAAATGTCGCTAATGTACAAAAGATAGAGTACAACACTAAAAAAACCCAATAATTTTTAATCAATAATTGCTATGATAATTAATTGTGCAAAATATGTACAAGGAAGATCAGAGGTCACTGTGTGTAAAAGTGTTAACGATTTACGTGCTGGTTGGCCCATAATTATACATTGGCGTTTTTCATTGTTATAAAATTCAATTTCAAACAATCATATCATCATGATCAGCCACCAAAGGATCATAAACGCTGCTAAATGAGCCGGAGCTGCTTGCACCGCGCCCTCCTCTCCGTTAGCGGGCGCTGTTTGTTGCCTGCAGCTGCTGCTCAGGCAGGTTCTGTCGGCGGGCTCACACTTGGTTGGTTTGGTTATGAGAAATAATTAATAAGCTGGCGCCAAACCACCAACTGATGTTCATTCAACTCGTCCCACTGTGTTTTATCTAGCGGTGGCTGAAGTCCCCAAAAACTGGACTTAAGTCAAAGTCAGTAAGTACAAGATTTATATTTTACTTAATGTATTAAAGTCAAAGTACTCAACCAGCAGTGCTGCTTTATGATTTTATTTTGGAGCATTTACTCATTAATCGTAATAGACACAAATGATGAGTTCAAGCTGTTTTTTGATCTGATGCTTTTTCAGTTTTATTTCTAAACGGCTCGTGTTGCAGCATCACACACTGACAGTTACAGTCTAAGAATTTAACAGGATAAATTTTGACATAAATGTATTTGCTTCTCTTGTATCATTATTTTATTATTTGCACCTGGTTTAATCCAAGCAAACACAGCGGACTGTGGCGCGTAACGTCACTGCGCAGTAGCTGTTTCCTTCAGAAAATAGAACAACAACAAAAAAAATGTCTGATTCAGTCAATCAGTCATATTCATGTGTGAATCAGCAGGGACCAGCTGTGTCCCAGTTCTCGGAGAAGTAGAACCAAGAACTCGCGTAGCTCCGCTTCACATCTCGTCCGTTTGTGGCACCGAGAAAAGGAGGCAACGTGGAATTCAAGTTAAGGAAACGTTTGTACGTACTTCAGTAAAGTAGAGATATGTGAAAAATGTACTTAAGTACCTTCCACCACTGGTTTTATCATAAACTACAGATTTTATCATGAACTGCTCTCAGCTAGTAACTTGATTGTGTTGCACGTTGTAATTTGTACAGATTTATATCTACTGTCCTTTTCAATCCAACGTTAACTGTGGCAGCAGCAAAAACCAAGTGTTTGCCTGGTTTGAAGCATTTGACACTGTGAAAAACTTTTGTGGGCAGATTCATATATTTTGAAGATATATGGCTTGATATAAATGATGATTAAGTAATGTGATTAGACAGAATTTTTGTGCTCTTATTTATTTTTTTTATAATTGTTATTCTGATGACTCGATTTTCTGTGTCAGGTGCCATTTTGACTGCAGCTCCACCACCTGATGAGCAGGACCCAGACGACGAGGAGATGGCACAGACAATGACAATCATTTATTAATTTGATGTGTTTTTAGATTTTTTTATGTTATGGCACTTCATATGCCCCCTGAAAAGCTCTTTCAACAATTGGTGAGTCATTCTTTCGTTATGGTATTTTTCAATTTCTCTGTTTAAATTTTTAAGTCTGTACAATGTGTCTTTGTCCACTGGGTTTTGTGTTACTACTTGTGAGCTTTTTTTAACTTTATTAATTACTCGAGTCTGCTATGTTTTCATATGCATCAGATGCCCTTCACCCAAGCCTGCCTTGCCAGCGAAAACACACATCATACAAAACATACACAACAGAGCATATGGTGTTAGTTGGGTTAGTTTCAAGTATTACACCATTCAATGCAATGAGTATTTGTGAATAAATATAGTTTTAATAATACATTATTTCTGTTGCTCAGCCTGAAGTCAGCAAGTACTGTGCAGAGTTGATGTCTTTGTTGTTGGGATACCTGTGATCCTTGAACCAGGCCAAGGCTGGCCACGTCACCAAGGCCCTTTATGCTCTAGAAAACTTTATGGAGAACCTAGGTAAGTTAAACGAAGGGTTATTGTGCAACATGCACAGACACAGACATCTCAGGCATTAATTTTAAAACCCATTCTTTCTAGCAACAAAATAAAATGACCCACTTTATCTCCTGGTTTCCCCCCCATGATCAGGATCTGATATTGAGTCCTACCTGCCAACCCTGATGGACACATTGACGCCCTACAAGCATGTTATGGAATCTCCACTTTTGCTTAATTAGAGACTATATTAGAGAAAATTTGAGTGTTTTTCATATAATGAAATCAAGTAGCAACTGTTTGCTTTAATGCTGCACAAAATGTAAGAAAAAATGCACAGTGTTGTTTTATTAGTGACAGAGTGTGTTTTTGGCATTAATGATTCAGTTATTCAGTAATGATTCAGTTTTGCAGGGTGCTTTGGTTCTGCACCCTGGTCAACAAGCTGTAGGTAGCTGTAAGCGTTTGGAGTTTAGGAAAGCGCACAACAAACTCTACGAGAACTTTAACTGACCCCCTTTTCACATAGATCAGTTGGGTTTGTCTGCATGTTATCACCCATATGGTCGGTTGTGTTTTCCCTCCTTGCCTCTATTGACTTGAAAATGAAGTTAGATGTGCATTAATGTGACGGTGACTCCAAATCACTCATTAGCAATTCTTCAGTTGTCTGGCTGGACAGGGCGTGTTCTTCGGCTCCTTCGACCAAGACCTACAGAAGGTGGTTGATGTTGTGAGTGAGGATAAAGAGATGCCAGTAAATTAGCATTAGTATGTACAAAGAGGATTACAGCAGTTTTCGACACCAACGCTTGACCTTTGGGTCGGGGAAAATAAACTCTTTGATTGTCCAGGTGGAATGCTTCATGCAGGTGCCTTATGGGTTAATTAAAGAAGAAATGTTTCAGCATTTTAATGGCTGAAATGAAACGAGTACCTTGTTATGTGTAGGTTCCTATAACTGCTGAAACACAAGAATTTCCCCACTGTGGGATGAATACAGTCATATCTTGTGCATTGTATAGTCTGATGGCTGTGGGGAGGAATGACTGACGTTAGCGCTCCTTCCTGCACTAGGGCTGTAATAGTCTTGTGCTGAAGGAGCCGCTCAGAGCCTCCACAGTGTGGCACAGTGGGTGTATCCATGACGGATAATCCACCTTCTGTATATCATATAGTTTATTCCCCCAACAACTCAACAACAAGTTTTACTGACCCCCTATTCACAAACATACATTAGATTATCTCACACATTACCATCCATGTGGCTGTTTGTGTTTTCCCTCCTTGTCTCTATTGACTTGATAATGACCAAGTTAGAGGTGACCTGATGTAGGACGTGAGTTTAATGGACTCTTTAGCATTTCTACAGATCTCTAGACAGGGCTCGTTCTTCTGCTCTTTTATGAGCCAAGACGTACAGAAGGTGCTTGATGCTGTGGCTGAGGATACAAGAATATGCATTAAATCAGCATTAGTATCCTCGTGTGTATATATAGTAAGAGGAATAAAACAGACTGGCTTTTGATGACCTCACTTTAAAAAAATGACACATAGGATAATTACATATTTTTTGGCTGTTAAATCTCTAACACAGACTACGTGCAGATATTTCTATTTGCAAATAATTCAGCATTTTTTTAATGTATTTTCTTTTCAGATTAAAATAGCCCTCCCAGTATTAAAATAACTCATAATGTTGGCCCCATTAGTTATGAATAAATATAAGGTATAAGTTCAGACTGCACATATTATGTACTTAGTCACATCCACATTTAATCATTATTCTACTATCAGCTGCTGTTCATAGAGTTGTTTTATGATCAAGTTTCTCAGCTGTTTTGATAATTGTATAGTTTAATTAATCTTCCTAAATTAGATCTAGTAAAATAGTTTTTGTTTCTGTATATAGGTAAGGGTTTTTTTCTAAGCCTTGTATTAGTGCATTTAATGGCTGCAGTAGCAGCCCTCATATAAATTGAGGAAATATTAGGAGAATATAACCATGTAATGTAATTATATTGGGGTCACAGCCAAACAAACGTGAAATAAAGACAAGATTTATTTGACATAGTAAACTTATATTTACAAGAAATAAATATAAATGTACATCATACCAAGAATACAAGAGATGCCTCCAACTTGGATCCATCGTCAATGCAAACTAGACACAAACATCCTAATTGCAATCTACAGTCAATAAAAACTGTAACATGGCTGTTTTGCAACGGAAAAAAAACATAGATGCAGCTGTTGACAGGTTCTGAATTTTGGCTTCTGAAGCTTGGATCATTAAAAGTTGTTTGCAGAAGCTGAGTTCAGTGCATTGGCGTTGAATTCATACTCGCCTGGTGGTATGGACCAGGCAGCCATCTGAGGCTGGTTGGGCATGACAGTCTGGGATGTGTTGGAAGACCAGTGAGTGTAGGCAGCAGATCCAGCAGCACTGCCCATAGGAGGCAAGTAGAAGTTCGTGTTCTGTTGGACAGTCTGCCGAAAAGGTGCCTGCATCACATGGTGGTTGTAATGGTCCATGAACTGGGTCTGAGTCTGTCCTTGATACTGAAAGAAACCAACAGTGTATCAAATTAGCATTCAGTTTAGTGATGGCCTCAAAATTATATAGTGTTGTTTTTCTGTTTCATCTTGCCTTTAAGACCATAACCCGTCTATGGTTAGGCCTCCATTATCGATGTGTCACTCTATGTCCACACCACTGTTTCTTGTTACCAGTCAACAAGAAAACTTGGGCAGGACAATATTAAAAAAAATTTGATATAGACCAAAAATATGTCAGAATTAAGGAAATGAAAGTTGCTACTTACAGGTGGCACATTTGAGGGAAAGTGGTGGTTGTTCATGGTTCCATGGATCGGACCGTCCCTGATGTTGGAGCGCTCACCCAGCCAGGTGTTGTCTTTCTGTTGCCTCCTCAGCTTCATCCGCCGGTTCTGGAACCAAGTTTTGACCTACGAACACAGAAGATTGCAAATGATCAGAAAATGTACATCATGTAATATTATGTGCATGTGATCCAGAAACCTCTATAAAGTCCTTTACCTGTTTGTAAGTCAGCCCAGTCATTCCTGCCAGATCCTTCATCTCAGCTGGAGTCAGGTACCTCTGGACATTGAAGCGCTGGACCAGAGCGTCCAGCTGCCTCTCTGAGAAGGCCACACGGACCTTCCCTTTAGTGGTGCTGACGGCGGTAGTGCTCGACTTCTCGGGGGCAGTTGGGGGATCGTGGACAACGGTGCTGGTGCCGTCCACGGTCTCTGTGAGACCAAGACATCCTGGCTCCACCCTGACAGAACCGGATAATCCATTGTTGTCGTCGGGGCTCCCGCTGCTGGTCGCGTCGTCGTGATCTTGGGTCACGCAGGTTTCGGGGTCAGTCTGGGGGAGACTCGTTCCTCCGCTACCTCCAGAGCTCCGTGAATCTACGTGAGATAGAAAAAATTAATTTAGTAAGCACTTTGCTGAAGTATAACGTATATTCATATTAAACTATATTAGGCCTATAAGACTAGAAGCCAATTCTCGTCCAACATTAGCTCGTCTCGGACCGTCAGCTTAGCTCCGATCTAGTCTCATACCTGGGGAAACGTGGGCCTCCAAGCCGCTGGTCGCCTGCTGTGGTGCGGCGTCCGTCGTTGTCCCGGAGTCGAAGAGGTTCAGGTCGACGTTGTCGATCCAGTCGCTCAGGTCCCCGTTGTTCTGCTGGGGTCCGAGTTCGGACATGAAGCCGTAGAATGAAGAGTTGAAAACGTCGTCGTTGATCTCAGGCCCTGAGTCCGCCATGTCTCCTGGAATAAAAGTGTAAAAGCGCTAAAAACAGTCGAGAAGAGACCAGCTCAGGTACCAGGACGATCCTACAGCGTGTGTGAGTGTCACCAAAGTCCGTGGAGTTCCTTCTCAGCCAGGTGTTTTATAGAAGGACGGTGGAGGTGTGGCGGGGGCACAGGTGGGGGTTTCGGTCTGAGCCAATCTGCTGCTCCCACTGTTGATGGGGCCGCTGCGGCTGTTTCCGCTCACTTCAGTTCCTTTCTTGTTTTCACCTTTTTCAGGTTTGGAGGCGAAAAAAACCTAAAATAAATAACAAAATAATAATATTAATATTCTAGTTAAACGGAACGTGGTAGAATAATCCGGATCCTGGTGAAGCCGAATTTCCGTCCTACACTCAGTCCCCTTACACGGACAATGAAACGGGCCATTTATGAAGTTGCCGGTTTAGTTTCTGTAATGACGGTATGATTTGTCCGTGGCCGCAATTAAAACACTGTGACTCTGCGAGGAAGAGCCGAGAGTGAATAAAATCATAGATCATAATCATAAAACGTTATTTTCTGGTTGTTACGTTGTCAAACACAAACACGGTCGAACAAGGATGAAATGAACTAAAATGCAAGTTTGTGCTGCTCTGTGGCCTCGTTTGTTCTGGCAACCTGAGTCATTTAGCGTCGTTAAAGTCCCTGAGAATGACTTCGATTGATGGGATGTTTAAGTTTGTATTTGATATACATTTCAGCCTAAAATAGTTATTTCGATAAACCATAATCGACGAGCCGGTTTTTCGTTCGGTTCTCGCAGGGCTGAAGTCTAACACTGTTCCTGCAGTAAATCTTCCTTCATGACGCTGATAATGTTTAGTTTTTTGTATTCATTTAAACATTTAGACGTTCAGGAAGGGACATATTCTAAGTATATTTTCAGACTTTTTTTTGCTGCCGTTGAACTTTAGTTCATCCTTGGTGATATAGAAAATCGAGTTCACAAATATTAGAAAACAATATAATAATATCACATTCTAACTATTTGAAACAGGTTACAGTTGGATTTAAATATTTTCTTTTATAGCAGGCAAAGCCCCATTTAAGCACCGCTGTACCATAAACGGAGCCAAATAAACTAACGATGTAATTGTTAGTTCAATTTTAATTTTATCAAATAAAGAATCTGCCGAATACCTAGTAGATGTTCATCGACTACTTTAGCCATGTGTTTTTTCCTTTAAACGTCGTTTAAAGTATGTCCACGTGAAAGTTTACATTTTTAAATTTGCAGTGTAATTTTGACAAAAGAAAGCAGGCTCAAGTAAAGATTTTTTTTTCCACACAGGCAAAAAGAATAACTTACAAAACCTTGATGACGACTTGCTGATTATGCGAGACATTAGACTTGTCATATAAAATGTTTTTAAAAAGTAACTTGTTATATTAAATGGTAACATTAATAAAATAATTTGCGCTTTGTACAATATTATATTTTATTATTAATATTAACTTTAATTTAGAAACGTGAAATTAATAAGTAATAATATATAATGTGTAATTTTAAAACTTTCAAAGTGTTATTCCTGTGACTAAATTATTTTTCTTTTGAAACAGTTTTCACAGTTACAGTAACAATTGTTACATGTAAAGAAAAATACATCTTGCTTAAAGTTTTTTTTTCCAGATTTTTTTGTTTTAACAAATATCAGTAAATAACAGACGGTCTCTAATATGACGCACCAACAGATGTAAAGATACCTGCAGGTCGCACTTGTGTTTGCTGTAGTTAATTTTAGCAAAAAAACTTACATCAGGCTCAATTTTTACATTAATATATTGAGCTATCTGGTCAAAATGTTAATATTTTGGTTGAGTTGAGACACATCACGTTTTGGAGAAATGCTCACATAGTAGTTTTCTTTACGCTAATTAGTTTATTGGCGAAGTTTAAACTGATTTCTTCAAGTAAAGTGTGTTTGATTGGTAGTGAGTAAAAACTGGTTTAATACTCACTAACCTTGATCCCCAACATGACTATTGCTGTGCTAGTTTGATATGAAAATACATTCACCATTGACCTGTGGTAGAATTTGTTCTTTCAGAGGTTTGAAGACTGAGACTGTCGAGTCTTTTTTTAACCAGAAATTAAATTGATCAGCTAAACGTGAACAGACTCCATGAATATTTTCTACAGATCTACAAAGAAATATGACTTTAACCAATCTGTGGCAGGGCCACAAATCTAAATTAGTTTTTGGGAAACATGCAGATCAACACATTTATTCTTTTAATGAACATATAGGGAAGCTGCATGAGGCATTTCACCTGTATAATCAAGGAATTTCTTTGGCCCGGGCTAAAGGACAATGGTTGATGTCGACTTGATGCTCCTTTTAGTTCTGATGCTAATTTGCTGCACGTCTCTTTGTCCTCACCCACCACATCAACCACCTTCTGCAGGCCCCGGCTCATACAAGAAGAGGGGGGCACACCCTGTCCACATCCGTAGAAATGTTAATTAGACTCCGTGTTCAGACATTAATTCACCTCCAACTTCGTCATTGTCAAATCAAGAAGGAGGGAAACACAAAGCGGGTGGTAACGTGCAGGTTAATCTAATTTGTCTTTGTTAAAGGGGGTCGGGTGTTGTAGAGTTTGTTGTGGTGATGTAGGGGGAAACCTAAACCTGTTCGGCACAAAGACCTCCACCGTCTGCTTACCGACCTGCACAACATACACCCTCCATCTATGGGGATATTCTGCTTTCCTCACCTCCAGATGCTGTAAATGGCTGAAGGCGTATGCTGCTAAAAACAAGCCCAAACATATTCATAATTGTTGACTGGTAAAAAATATTGTTATTTGCATAATGCAACATTTCTGTAACTCTGCAATGTAGCTCAGAAATGTACATGAAATCTTTGTATTTGAGTTTTATTTTTAATTGTCCTAAATAAAGTAACCCTCTTTACATTTTACATTACAATATCTTGTTTCAGTATTTTGCAAAAACAATAACTCACTATCAAAGGTCTGCTAATTCATCCCTGTTTAAATAAAAATACTCAACTAGAACATTGGCTCTAATTTCTTTTATTAGTTATTACTCTTTGGTCAATAAATGTAAAACTACATTGTAACTTTAAACCTTTAAATTGACAAAGAGTGAACACAGAGGTCAGTATACTGATCCCTGTTTTACTCTGTGTAAGACTCTCGGGTCCAGCTGCTGCAGGGTCCTTTTTGGTTTTCTAGTGTGGGGGCTGCTGTCTCAGCGGCCACTAGAATTTGTGATGCATGTTTCTAGTTCTACCCTGATGCACTTTGAGGCATTGTTGCATTTTAAGGTTGTATATGCTCGTATGAAGCTGTTTTGCAGTTTGGTACAGAAGATTTAAAAAAACAAACACATTATAATGGGGAAATTAATCTAGCCA
This sequence comes from Channa striata, assembly GCA_033026295.1. Classification (NCBI taxonomy): domain Eukaryota; kingdom Metazoa; phylum Chordata; class Actinopteri; order Anabantiformes; family Channidae; genus Channa; species Channa striata. The sequence goes on from JAUPFM010000114.1 coordinate 63,965, forward strand.
CAGGGGTTGCAAGCCAGTAACTTCTGTGCCGGTCCCAAGCCCGGATAAATAGAGAGGGTTGCGACAGGAAGGGCATCCGGCGTAAAATTTTGCCAAGTACAACCATGCGAGTCATTCATACCACTTTCATACCGGATCGGTCGAGGCCCGGGTTAACAACGACCGCCACCGGTGCTGTTAACCTACAGGGTGCCGGTGGAAATTGGACTACTGTTGGTCGAAGAAGGAGAGGAGGCAGAAGGGTTCGTGGTCAGAGAGAGAAGGGGAAAGGCAGGAGCTTAGATTTGAGAGTAGGGACTCTTAACGTTGGCACAATGACAGGGAAAGGTAGAGAGCTGGCAGACATGATGGAGAGAAGGAAGGTAGATGTACTGTGTGTGCAAGAGACAAGGTGGAAAGGCAGCAAAGCACGTAGCATTGGAGGAGGATACAAACTGTTCTACCATGGTGTGGATAGGAAGAGAAACGGAGTAGGAGTGATCCTGAAGGGGAGTTTGTGAACAATGTTCTAGAGGTGAAAAGAGTCTCAGACAGGGTGATGAGCCTAAAGCTAGAAATCGAAGGCGTGATGGTGAACATAGTCAGTGGGTATGCTCCACAAGTTGGCTGTGAGTTAGAAGAGAAGGAGAGATTCTGGAGTGAGTTTGATGAGGTTGTAGAGAGTATCCCCAGAGGAGAGAGAGTAGTTGTTGGAGCAGACTTCAATGGGCATGTTGGTGAGGGGAACAGAGGTGATGAGGAGGTAATGGGCAGGTTTGGTGTAAAGGACAGGAATCCAGAAGGACAGATGGTAGTGGACTTTGCTAAGAGGATGGAAATGGCTGTAGTTAACACTTACTTCCAGAAGAGAGAGGAACATAGAGTGACATACAAGAGTGGAGGTAGGAGTACACAGGTGGACTACATCCTATGTAGACGAGGCCATTTGAGAGAGGTTAGTGACTGTAAAGTGGTGGTAGGAGAGAGTGTAGCCAGACAGCACCGCATGGTGGTGTGTAAGATGACTCTGGTGGTCAGGAAGAAGAAGAGAGGAAAGTCAGAAAAGAAGACCAAGTGGTGGAAGCTAAAGAATGAAGAAACTTGTGAGGAATTCAGGCAGAAGTTGAGACAGGCTTTGTGTGGTCAGGAAGAGCTTCCAGATGATTGGGAAACTACAGCAGAGGTAATCAGGGAAACAGGTAGGAAGGTGCTTGGTGTGTCATCTGGTAAGAGGAAAGATGATAAAGACACTTGGTGGTGGAATGAGGAAGTACAGGACTGCATCCAGAGGAAGAGGTTAGCTAAAAGGAAGTGGGATGTAGAAAGGACTGAGGAAAGTAGACAGGAGTACAAGGAAGTGCAGCGCAGAGTGAAGAGGGAGGTGGCAAAGGCCAAACAGAAAGCTTACGATGAGCTGTATGACAGGTTAGACATGAAGGAAGGAGAGAAGGACTTTTACAGGATAGCCAGACAGAGAGATAGAGATGGGAAAGATGTGCAACAGATAAGGGTGATTAAAGACAGAGATGGAAAGGTGCTAACAAGCCAGGAGAGTGTGCAGAGAAGATGGAAGGAGTATTTTGAGGAGCTGATGAATGTGGAAAATGACAGGGAAAGAAGGGAGGAAGATGTGGATGTTGTGGAGCAGGAAATAGCAGAGATTAGAAAGGATGAGGTGAGGAAGGCTCTGAAAAGGATGAAGAGCGGAAAGGCTGTTGGCCCTGATGACATACCTGTGGAGGTGTGGAAGTGTCTAGGAGAGACAGCAGTGAAGTTTCTGACAAGTCTGTTTAACAGGATTTTAGAGAGTGAGAAGATGCCTGAGGAATGGAGGAGAAGCGTTCTGGTGCCGATCTTTAAGAACAAGGGTGACACGCAGAACTGTAGCAACTACAGAGGGATAAAGCTGATGAGCCACACAATGAAGCTGTGGGAAAGAGTAGTGGAGGCCAGGCTTAGGAAGGAGGTGGAGATTTGTGAGCAGCAGTATGGTTTCATGCCCGTAAGAGCACCACTGATGCCATTTTTGCTTTAAGGTTGTTGATGGAAAAGTACAGAGATGGTCAGAAGGAGCTGCATTGTGTTTTTGTGGATTTAGAGAAGGCGTATGACAGGGTGCCGAGGGAGGAGTTGTGGTACTGTATGAGGATGTCGGGAGTGGCAGAGAAGTACGTCAGAGTAGTTCAGGACATGTATGAGAGAAGCATGACGGTGGTGAGATGTGCCGAGGTCAGACAGAGGAGTTCAAGGTGGAGGTGGGACTACACCAAGGATCGGCTTGAGTCCCTTCTTGTTTGCTATGCTGATGGACAGGTTGACAGATGAGGTCAGACAGGAATCTCCCTGGACAATGTTGTTTGCAGATGACATTGTGATTTGCAGTGAGAGTAGAGAGCAGGTGGAGGAACAGCTGGAGAGGTGGAGGTTTGCTCTGGAAAGAAGAGGTATGAAAGTCAGTCGTAGTAAGACAGAATACATGTTTGTAAACGAGAGGGATCCAGGTAGAAGCGTGAGGTTACAGGGGCTGAGGTGAAGAAGGTGCAGGAATTTAAGTACTTGGGGTCAACAGTTCAGTGTGATGGGGAGTGTGGAAAAGAGGTGAAGAGGCGAGTGCAGGCAGGTTGGAATGGGTGGAGGAAAGTGTCAGGAGTGTTGTGTGACAGAAGAGTGTCAGCAAGACTCAAAGGAAAGGTGTACAGGACAGTGGTGAGACCAGCTCTGCTCTATGGGTTAGAGACAGTAGCAGTGAGAAAGAGACAAGAGGCAGAGATGGAAGCAGCAGAGATGAAGATGTTGAGGTTCTTCTTAGGAGTGACAAGGTTGGACAGAATTAGGAACGAGTTCATCAGAGGGACAGCGCACGTTGCCTGTGTTAGCAACAAAGTCAGAGAGGCCAGATTGAGATGGTTTGGACATGTGCAGAGGAGGGATAGTGATTATATTGGTAGAAGGATGTTGGAGATGGAGCTGCCAGGCAAGAGGGCGAGAGGACGACCAAGGAGGAGATATATGGACGTCCTAACAGAGGACATGAGGTTAGCTGGTGTCAGAGTGGAAGATGCCCAGGATAGAGTAAAGTGGAAAAGGATGATTCGCTGTGGCGACCCCTGATGGGAAAAGCCGAAAGAGTAGTAGTAGATTATAATGGGGAAATTAATTTATTATATTTTTATATTTAATTATATTTTTAGAAGAAGGACGTTCATTCGTCACTTATACATTTTGCACACAGACGTTAGGGTGAAATTTGACCTTTGCATTTGGCCCATTTAGGAGCAGTTCACTGCTTTCAGCTCGCGGACGCGCCTAGTGGATTGGCTCGGGATTACAGGTAGACTAGGATCCCGTATAATCCATTTTGGACTCAAAATATTGCGATGGCCGGGAATCGAACCCGGGTCAACTGCTTGGAAGGCAGCTATGCTCACCACTATACCACCATCGCCTTCTAAGCAGTGAAAAATGATCAGTTTTTAGATTTCGGGGAAACAAATACACAAGACAAGTATGTCAAAATTGTTAAAAATTCCACTCAGTCTACTTGTCCTTTAAACACTTACTCAACAACAACACTGTTATATTTACATTACAAATCAACTTTCTCAGGTGATGGCGGGAGTTTACATGCAGCTGAGAAGCCTGGTTACTGTAAATCAATGTAAACATGCAGCAGCAAAGTCATGAGGTTTCTTCTCCAGCTATTTTGGGAACATAGAAATGCTGCTTGAAAATAAACTATTTTAATTAAAGTCTCTCCTGTCATTTTTTTCTAAATAGTTTTTTTAAGATTAAGGCGTAGAAATGGTGAGGACATATCAAACAGTGTGTGATGGCTGTAGGGATGCTGCTGAAACAAACCCAATCACAACACTAGCAGTATCAGGCCCTTGAAACAGTGTAAACACATATAGCACATGCAGCTCACTATATGTGTCTTTGATAACGAGAATATCTACTCGTGTTGGAAGCAGTAATTTAAAGATAAAGATCAAAGGTCACTGTAGGTAAAGGTGTTAATCATTTTACGTGCTAACAGGTGGTTAGCCCAAAATAGTACATCGGCATTTATATTGTTATAATTTATCATATCATATTGTTGTTTTAATGTCTTTTAGCAGCCACCAAAGGACAATAAACGTTGCTAAATGAGCCGGAGCTGCTTGCACCGCGCCCTCCTCTCCATTAGCGGGCGCTGTTTGTTGCCGTAACATCCGGCCGCTGCTGCTCCCTTTAACTTCGCTCACATGGGCTCGTGGCCGGTTCTGTCCGCGTGCTCACACGTCTCACACACATTACGACGTTTTCACTGTGATTTCTTTATACACTAACGGGTCTGTTCACAACTGTCAACATGACAGAGAAACTGGAGGAGATACTTGCGCAGCTGACGCAGCCTGACAACGCAGTTATACAGCAGGTAATGCTAAACATAGCTACGTCCAAAGTTGGTTCGGTTATGTGAAATAATTAATAAGCCAAGGTCCTGGGGTTAAGCTAACATTAGCTAATATGTGTCTGACGTTTGAAAGCTGCCAAACCACCAACTGACGTTCATTCAACTTGCACCACTGTGTTTCATCATAAACTGCTGTCAGCTAATAACTTGACTGTGTTGCATGTAGTAATATGTATAGATGCATAGATGCATATCTACTATCATTTTCAACCCAGCGTTAACTGTGGCAGCGGGTCTCGACTCAGTGAGTTCTGTCTTGTCTCCCTTTTAGGCCACAGCCCAGCTCAGACAGACGTTCAAAGACCCAGCCATTATTCCAGCGTTGTGTGCGGTGATGAGTGGATCCCAAAACCCTCAGGTATTGTGTGTGTGTGTGAGTCAGTTTAATCCTCTATTGTTTGCACAGTGGCTGTGTGTGTGTGTGTGTGTGTGTGTGTGTGTGTGTGACTGTGAGGGACGGGCAGTGATGGGGAGGCGAAGCCTTTCTAAGGCTAATCTGTCCGAACTAACTGGTGAAAGTGTTTCCCTGGTTTGAAGCTTTTGACACTGTGAAAAATGGTGACTTTTGTGGGCTGAATCATTGATATTGCAGATATATGGCTTGATATAACTGATGATTAAGCAACAGGATTAGACAGAATATCTGTGCTCCTAATTTTTTTATAATTGTTATTCTGATCAATCAGTCTTGTAAAACTGACTGCTGAACTTGATTTAGAAAACTGGGGAAGAGGAAATGTAAGCTAGTATCAAAATAAGGGCAACATCTCTACGTGAAGTTTCATTTGGGATAGTCACATGTTTTCTTTTGTGTGTGTTGGCTTTAGCATCGAAACGTCTCACTGTCATACTTCTCCTTTGAAAGGTCTATAGTGTGTGCAGAACCCAGTATAAAGCAGACATCATGCTTTTAACAATGCTTATGAATATTTTTCTAAAGGCACTGTGTCACCAGTGATGGGTTTCAGCGCTTGGCTTTTATGCTTTTATATACAAATCTTCCTCACTTGACTACTTACATGTAGATTCGTCAGTCGGCTGCAGTGATGCTGAGGCTGAGAGTGAAAAAACACTGGAAGAAGATTACTCCTAATGACAGAGAGAGGTTTGGCCATTACTTTAAATGAAGATTGTGTCAATGTTGCAATACTACACACATATATTATAGTTGAAATGATGTTAACAAGTTGTAATTGTAATATTTTCCTTTATCCACACAGCCTTAAGGCAGTTGTGTTGCAGGCCTTCATGCAAGAAAGAGAGTAAGCAATATAGCTTATGTAATAACGTTGAACATCCTATGCTATGCATGTTAGCTGTACATATTTAACATGTTATGATCTCTTGTTTATGTATCTGTATTTTGCAGCCATACAGTGCAGCATTCCCTCTCCCAACTGTGTGCAGTGATGGTTAAACATGAGACACCAGATCGCTGGCCTGCCCTGTTGCAGCTCCTCAACCAGTCTACCAACAGCAGCAACCCACATGACAGACAGGTACAGAGCTGGTGGAACCGCAACCATTTTAGTTACAACTTATTTCTTTACTAATTTTGCTGTATGTTTGCTTTAATACCTCCACATTTCTGATATCTGAATAAATTTTAACATGTGGATACAGATTTAGTGTGTGAGAGAGAGAGAGAGTTAGTATGTGTGGTAAGTTACACTTTTTGTCAAGTCATTAAAGTAAATCAGTCGCTTTACCACATAATCCTACAATTCTTTAAAACATGATCAATCTTTTGTCTTAACAGGTTGGCCTCCTGCTGCTAAACAAGGTGGTAGAATCCAACCCTGAACCTTTCAAAGCTCACTACTGCCAGCTCCTGCAACTCTTTAGTACAGTGCTTCAGGACCATAACAACCCAGCAGCCCTGTACTACTGCATCCTCACCCTCACAGCCATAACTGCATACACTGGCTCAGAAGAGATGGTGAGGCAGTCTTGTTGTTTTCCTTTTAAGGTCACTTAAAAACTGTGTTGTAAAAAGAACCCTAAAGAGATGTAAACTATTATAGCCATGCACACATTTTCATACAAAACATTTTTATTGCTACATTTTATTTAAAATATGCTAATTTTTGACATCTAGAAAAGAACATTTTGTGACTGTAGTGACATTTTGCTGCATTACAGAATCAGATTCGTTCTATCATCCCAAGTCTGATTGTTGCTTTGAAGCACCTCATCATGGCAGATCAGGTAAACTGTCCTATATGAGACATTTAAATTTTATTTTTTGTTTCTTCCTGCAGGTGATCAAGTGTATTTAAGAGTATGGATTATGCAGACCTGTTAAATTATTTGGTTTGTCCTTTTCAATCCACAGGACCAAGCCAGTGAGGCCATGGAGGTGTTTAATGAGCTCATGGAGAGCGAAGTGTCCATCATCGTTCCTCATGTTGCTGACATTGTCCGCTTTTGCTTAGAGGTAGGAGCTGAATGTCTGTTTTACTTCTTTTATTTGCATTTCTAGTTTTTGCACGTACTTAACAGTTGTTTTCGTTGTTTTAACAATCCATTTTCTGTGTCAGGTGGGCAGTGACATCAAGCTGAGTGACTCTCTGCGGGTGAAAGCTCTCTCGTGCATCACCTTTCTTATCAAATTGAAGAGCAAAGTAAAGTCACCCTCAATCTACTGTATTGTTGGCTTATAAATGTTGATTAATTGGAAAAAAACTAAAGCTGCGTCGTTTCCTCTTTTTTGTAGACTGTGCTAAAGCAAAAGCTGCTCAACCCCATCCTACAGGCAATTTTTCCCATTTTGACTGCAGCTCCACCACCAGGTGAGCAGGACCCAGAGGATGAGGAGGACGACAATGGAGATGGCACAGACAATGACAATCCCAAACATTGTGCTGCTCAGGTAGGGAGAGAAAATTTGATTTGACATTTATACAATCATTCAGTATTTGTTCAAAACTCATTTATTAATTTGATGTATTTTTAGATTATTGATGTCATGGCACTTCATATGCCCCCTGAGAAGCTCTTTCAACAATTGGTGAGTCTTTCTTACATTATTGTATTTTTTTTTATTTCTCTGTTTAAGTTTTTAAGTCTGTACAATGTGTGTTTGTGCACTGGGGTTTGTGTTAATACTTGTGAGCTTTTTTTAACTTTACCAATTACTCGAGACTGCTATGTTCTCATATGCATCAGATGCCCTTCACCCAAGCCTGCCTTGCCAGCGAGAACCCTTATCAAAGGAAGGGGGGTCTTATGTGCCTTGCTGTGCTGGCTGAAGGATGTGCCGATCACATACGCACAAAGTATGTGTGGTAGAGTCTTTCTTTTGCTTTTGCTATTTATCATGGGAAACTCACATTTTATGAGTGTGGATGTGGAATTCCTTAAGCCAATAGTAACAATGACCAAACTTTGAGTGAGTTTATCTGTATGTCTGTACTTGTTTTTAGGATGTTGTCCTCAGTGCTGCAAACGGTGTGCCGGAATCTTTCTGACAGCAATCAGGTGGTGCGCAGTGCTAGTCTCTTTGCCTTGGGACAGTTTTCTGAACATTTACAGGTGTGTCAGAACACACATCACAAAACATACACAACAGAGTATTTGTGAATAAATATAGCTTTAATAATACAATGTCATAATTTTTGAATGTCTGATTTCTGTTGCTCAGCCTGAAGTCAGCAAGTACTGTGCAGAGTTGATGCCTTTGTTGTTGGGATACCTGTCATCCTTGAACCAGGCAAAAGCTGGCCACGTCACCAAGGCCTTTTATGCTCTAGAGAACTTTATGGAGAACCTAGGTAAGTTAAATGAAGGGTTACTGTGAAACAACAACAGACACAGACATCTCTGGCATTAATTTTAAAAACCATTCTTTCTAGCGACAAAATAAAATGACCCACTTTAACTCCCGTTTTTTTTTCCCCCCATGATCAGGATCTGATATTGAGCCCTACCTGCCAACCCTGATGGACACTATGTTGTCTGCCCTCAACAACACTGAAAACCTTAAAATTAAAGAGCTTGCTGTATCTGCGATAGGTGCCATAGGTAAGAAGCTGTCAGATTTTTTTCCAAAAAAGGTGATCAGTTGGTGATTATAGATCAGTGTGGTGCATGGCATGTAATAAATTGAAAGAAAGGACAGTTCTACATTATAGCCAAACAATATACGTGTACATTGTCACTATAGAATTGTCAGTCATTGGATAGAAGAGCCAGTCTTGGTTTAATGATCATCTGCAGATGTAAAGGATAATATCTGGTAAACCAAAATCTTTTTACTCCTTGAATAAAACTGAAATGGCTTTATTGGGAATCACTGTCTTGTTAGCAAATGCTGCCAAGGAGCTCCTGGTTCCCTATTTCACTCCAGTTATCGAAAGCCTGAAAGGCTTCCTGACTGCCACAACAGAGGAAATGAGATCTCTGCAAACTCAGTCTTTGGGTACGTAGACCCTTAAAAATGTATGTTTAAAGTAAAAGGATATGGAATTTCTATATTTAGAACAGAAGCGTTTTTATCAATTCAATCCTGTTTGAAATCTAGTCACACAATTCCTGTAGATTAGTTTCAAAGTAATCTACATTCATTATGTGCTGACCGCAAACTCGATTCAAACTCGTTCAGTAAGAATGAACAAATGTACGTTGATTGTGTTTTGTCATTGCTGTCAGACACTCTCTCTGTGCTTGCCCGGACCATTGGCAAAGACGTCTTCAGCCCACTTGCTGCAGAGTGTGTTCAGTTGGGTCTCAATCTTACCGACACCATTGATGATCCTGACCTGCGGCGCTGCACGTAAGTACATTGATGCTTTCTCCCCTTTTGACTTTAGTCAGTCAGTCATACAAAGTACAGCTTGTTGGTTCAGAGCATAAACCAAACGTTCTAAGTTATAAATGTGCAGTTAAATATCCCCTAACGTTGTCTGTGCAAAATAATTTTACTTAAAAACTTACTTCCCTGCATTAATTTTATTTAATTGTTTTTTGGTCTTTCTTCTGCTGATGAAATGTTCTTCTAGCATGTACCCTAAAATGGTTATGTTTCTGTTTTTTGATTTATTATTTTTTTAATAATAGTATAAAATAGCATGAGTCCACTTGCAATATTCATTTTTTTCAGTAACGTGTAATTCACTTTTCTCATTCCTTCTGTCAGGTACAGTCTTTATTCTGCTGTATCCACAGTCAGCCCCGACTGCTTGACCCCTCATCTCACTGCCATTACAACAGTCATGCTTCTGGCCCTGAAGTCCAATGAGGGCATCACGGTAGATGACAGGCACAGAAGACACACACAGAACTCCACGCTACAGTGGAGATTATGTTTGCTACAACACGGTGTTTACTTGACATGCTCCTGTCTCTCTGTTCAGGCACACCTTGAAGAAGACAAGACATTTGTCCTACTGGATGATGACGATGACGATGATAAAGAAGAAGAAAAAGCTGATGAAGATTTTCTGGAAGATGAGCCAGAGACAGATGTCCATGATGTTGCAGGGTACAGTTCATACAAACATACAACATGCATATTTACTGCCCCTGATAGCCAAAGAATTGCTCACTCCATCTCATTTCACATCTTACGTCTCTTAGATTCAGTGTTGAGAATGCCTACATAGATGAGAAGGAGGATGCCTGTGATGCCCTGGGAGAGATTGCCTTCAACACTGGGTAAGATACTCACAAGATCTAAGCCTACCAATCGTGATGGCTAATTTGTTTCTCCTGTAGTTTGACTCTACTCCCAAAAATCATAATTTATACGTGCAATTCTTCTCTTTTTTTTTGTGACCACAAATTACTTATTTGCTTTCTGTCTGTAATATGTTTACAGCTCTGATGTTAGTTTTTTTTTTTTTGTCTGTTTTTTCTTTTGTAATTTTAACATGTTTCTTGTGGTTTTCCCTGACAGCGCTGTCTTCCAACCTTTCCTGGAATCCAGCTTCCAACAGGTTTACGAGATGAGAGATGTGAGTCTAGTTGTCTATATCATTAAAAAGTTTAAATAAGCACTTTTAAATCCTTTTAAGTTTTTTGTTTTGTTTTTAAGGACTAAAAACATCAGTTAGTCAAAAGAAGCAGCAATACCACTTTTTTTACCCTTTGCTATGTGTGAGAACTGTTTGTTTTTTGTATAATTCAGTGAATATTAAATAGAGGACCTGTGTTATGTGTGTATGATACAGCTAATGCCATCTAAAGGCAAATTTTCATTTGCAATTGTAGAGAAGGAAGACTAAGGTGAGAGATTTATTTTACTGCAGAGTTTTGGTAATAAGTATTTTTTTTTTCAACTTGGATCTGGATCCAAATTGCAACCCGCTATTGGAACACATGTCTTAAGCTGATGCTTTTTTGGCCCTTTGTAGTTTCCCCATGAGGACGTCCGCAGGGCAGCATTTGGAGCCATGGGCCAGATTTGTCGGGCTCAGCACAAAGTGTGGAAGGAGAATCCTACAGAGGCCAACCACCAGGGTAGAAATCTGCATTGCTGTCTTTATCAATGCTCATTAAGAAAATCAGACATGGGCAATGTGGCTTTTTGCTACAGTGGAGATTTTCAATGATCAACCAAAAGGGAAATTAAAGAAATAAGCCCTAAACAGACATTTATACAATATAAGATTACATACCATTACAAGTAGTAATATACAGGCTAATTTAAAATGTAACTTTTTTTAACTCTTCTGTCAGTGTCAATCCTTCTTATTTCTGTATATTTCATGTTCCTCCCCCAGCCCTGTTGAAGTTGCTGGATATTGTGCTTCCATGCTTCTTGGAAGCAGTTCGGACAGAGCATGAGCGCCAGGTTGTGATGGGCATCTTGGAAGCCATGAACAATGTCATCAAGTCCTGCAAGGAAGAGGTTTTCAGGAATCCTTCACGCCTCAAGGAGATCAGCCATGTCATTCGTGATGTGCTGAAGAAAAAGGTGAGAAGAGAGGAGACTAGTGCAGATGAAGACTGTTAAGAAAACTAGAATAGTTTCTCATAAATTTCTAGTTAAGCTAGTAATCTTTTGACGTGTTTTACATTTTTTGCCCCTCTCTGTTTAGACTGTTTGTCAGGATGGTGAGGGTGACGAAGCTGATGATGATGACCAACAGGTTGGCTGTCAACTCTAAGAATCATAATTGTTTATATAGTAATGAAAATGAGTGGGATGTAAGGTGTTGGTTTGTTCCCATAGGAGTGAATAGATTGAACATAGTTACAGGTTTTCATCTTCTATCATATTACTCAGTGTTTTCTCTTGATATGCTCTGTGTTTCAGGCTGAGTATGATGCCATGCTTCAGGAATTTGCAGGGGAGGGTATCCCCCTGTTGGCATCTTCTGTCCCTGCAGACACCTTTGCCCCTTTCCTCAATGACCTGCTGCCTCTCATTATGAGCAAAGCTGTGAGTTTGGCCATACTGACATAAACAGACATTAAACAGAACAATGTACTCCAGGAGATTTTGTTTCTCATGTAGTAATAGTGCTGTAGTTGCTCTAGTGCAGAAAGCAGAGAACTAATATTCAATCTCCTACGCTCAATTTCAGTGACACCATTTGGAGCAGTGCTGTGAAACTAGTACAAACTTTCGATAATTCAGCTAAGGTGTATCAACGTTTAACGTCCCTTTTTGGTTAGTGATGGACAGATGTTTTTTTTTTCTTAAAGAAATCTTCATGCACAGTAGCAGACCGTTCCTTCTCAGTGGGTACGATTGGAGAAATCCTTGAAGCCCTTGTGAATGTGTCTGGGGGCCAGAGAGTAGCAGGCCGGCTGTCCAATCGTTTACTTCCTGTACTGGTTGCTGGAGCGAGAGACAGTGATCCCGAGGTTCGCAACAATAGCGTGTTCGGACTAGGATGTCTGGCTCAAGCAGCTGGACCCATCGTTGTATCGTATCCTTCTTACTGTGGGTCTTGGTTTGTTTGATCCGGTTTTGTGTTCTTTCAATGTTTACATCTAATACAGCTGTTCCTTAGTGGATCATGTTCCAGAGATTATCCCATGATGCTCTCTGTGTTTTCTAACTTGCTGACCAGAGAGTCAGACCTCAGGGTGATTGACAACCTGTGTGCTGCCCTCTGCAGGATGATCATGAGTAATGTGGACGCTGTCCCCCTGGAGCAGGTACCGTGGGTTGACACTTCACACCTAGCCTGTCGAGATGGCTGTATTTTAACCAACAAGTCTTTACTGCTTAAAAGTTATCACAGGAAACTAACTACAACAAGCAGGTTGTTCAACAAAGATCACATGCTGTGCTTTTCCACAGGTTGTGCCTGCTCTGGTGGCTCATCTTCCACTTAAAGAAGACATGGAGGAGAACAAGACCGTGTTCAGATGCCTGTCTATGCTCTACACACACAGTCCGGCTCTGGTACAGTATACAGTCTATACTTATTAATGTAGTCAGCACATATGTCTCTTGAGGCCAAACATAAATGTGAATTTTAAAAAAACTACTTGCTTCAAGGTACCTTTTAAGTTACCTAGTCATCAGAGATCCCAATTTTCACTATAATTTGGTGAAACACTGAGGACTTCTTATAAAAACAGACTAATCTTAGATCCCCAAAGTATACTTTTAAGTCTTTCATTTCACCTTTTACTGAAATATTTTACCTAGTATATTCCTGTAGTCACACATGACATAGTGTGCAGCTTTGATCTCTCATGACAGTGCTGTTCTAGTGTTTGACAGTCAATTTAGCTAATGTACAAATATGGCAAGATAAACCACACATTAAGTTGAGATCAATCATGCTTTGATAAGTTCTAAAATTAGTTGATCTGAAACATTCAAGTGTGTATTTGGTGGATGGATTGAGACACTAGTATTGTATTTTAACAGTTTAATATCCCCTTCATTTCCAGATTGTGACGCTGATGAAGCCCATCGTTGCTGCTTCTAGTCATGTCCTCGGAAACAAGAATGTTGATCAAGGTGAATGGAGAGCACAGCTAAAATTTAAAATAAAATTCCATTCTTTGGAATGAGACAGCAGCTTGTACTTAATACACTGACGCAAATGAATAATATCAGATATAGTTTAAGTAATTTGTCATTAATGGTTATAATCGCATTACACAAACACTTTCCTCCATCATTTAGTTTGCTTCCACTTAAAGCAATTATGAGTGGCAGTATAAACTCCTCAGTATTCCATGGTGGTAATTTGTCTTCATTGTTTTTCTGTTATCCCTAAAGTGTTGTCTCTTGTCTACAGAAAACCAGGACACTTTGGCCCTGCTGATCAAAGAATTAGCCCAGCACCACTTGCCTGACTTTCAAGCAGCTGTTGGCTCACTTCCTCCAGACCAGCAGGCCAAGCTCAGCGCAGCAATCTCGGCCTTGTAGCCCACACACCTTGTTCTGCCAGAGAAAAAAAATAAATTTTTATACTCCATTTTAGTAAAAGTGGGAAAGTTCTTTGCAACGTCTCCCCCCAAATAATTTCTCCATACCCCTTCAACCTGTCTGTAGTTTCTTACATTCAGCAGTTATACCTGCGTATTAACTTCTAATTTATTTTCTGATATGCTGTGTTTAAGTTGTATTTTAAGCAGGTTACCATCTTTTGTTGCCGTTTAGTTATTCCTGAAACTCTATATCCCCTTTTGCCATTCTCATGACTTGTTGTCTGAGCATGAAGCAATGAATTATTTCATTTCTCAGTGTAAATTCATGGACTAAACTCAAAGCCCTGTTCATTCTTTGCTACCACAGCCTCGCTGAGAAATTTGTCTGCCCCTTACAAAGGCATTTCTCTAATCGGCCAACATCACAGCGGTGAACTCATGAACTCTTAAGTACAGCAGTGTGAACCCGAGCTAACTCTCTAAATGTATTTATTGAATTAACTGTCCACAGCCGTTATCAGAAAGACACAGCACTTTGTTCTCTTCAACATATAATTGAAGAGAGTTGCTACAAAAAAATTATCATGGAGCTTTCAAGCCTGGCAAGTGTCACTGTGCTTTTTTTAAGATTAACCAAATGGCTAGCTTGTTGACTTCTATTAAATTATACTTTGTCTTGGATGATTGATTCCTTAGTTTGTGATTCAGTCATTCTCAGTGTCCAGAGTCCATTCTCCACTGACACAAACAGAAGAACAAATGTATTAGTGTGTTTTTAAGAGCAGAGAAACAAATTCTAAACATTCAAGTGCACTTTGTTAAATCTCCATCACTTCCTTGTTATTTAATTTGTCAAAGTATGTTGCTGTCTATCACTAAGCCTTGTACAGAAGTCTAATGTGTAGTTTTAAGGACAGAAGCAACTCGCAAGAAGAAATAACCAGTGGGAAAACTCACTCTCACTCGCACCTACAAGAGAAGAATTGATACTAATGTCTTGATTTCACTACTTCAGCCATGCTTTTGTTTATGTTCCTATGCAGTAAGACAAGACTGCAAATACATTTCAAGTGTTTTCTTTTTAGTCATTGTAAAGTCCTACCTCTAGGATGGTGATCACCTTCCCTTCTTTGTTCTTCACCTGTGTCGTCTTGGTATCAATCCACACAACCCTCTCCTTCACCTGTGATGTAACACACCAACACATTTATTATGAAATCCATTAGAAAGATTACATACATACATACATGCATGTTAGGTGATGTATGTTCACCTTCATTAATTCCCCCCCCCCTTTTCAGACACCAGATGCATTTTCGACCCTAGTTTGAGTATTCTGAAGGCTCCCAGCAGGTCGGTTTCTAGTTTACCTCCTTTTCTCTGGTCTCGTCCTCTTGTCCTTTTTTTTTTCCCGCACACTGTCTCTTGACTGTTTAAATGTTTTTCGTTACTTCACAGAACGTTTCTGTCGGCTTTTGATTCCCTCACCGACCTCTTCATTAAGGAGCAACTGTTTGAGCTTCCGTAACCTGGCAAAAGCATCACAATAAATGACATTCATGGAAAAGCAGGAACACTTATACCTACAACGTAAATGCATCGTACTGTGTACAACTTTGCTATCTCTGAGGAATACGGTGCCTTCGTCACAAACGTGAAATTATATGGACTACATTGTGTTGTTCTTTAGTCCAGAGCCCGAACATTGTGGACTGAAGGAATTTGTCCAAAGTTTTGGGGTGATCTGCCTCTGACCTTGAAATTAAAGAATGGGCATCAGCACATAAAACAAACTGTTTGCTCTAATGTTTAAAAGTGAAACATTGTTTTCGATGGACAATGAATTTTAGGCATGACATTATTAGTCTGGAGTTAGGAAATAACGGAGGAAAACTTACCTCTATGTTGTGCCATTCAATCTTTCCACCAAGCCATTTGTTTGGGATGGTATGGGGAACACAGGCTTGTCTCTATGCCCAGAGTCTTGTATAAGCCATAACTGATCTTGAAGCAAAAGTCAACACAACAAAACAGTAAGTCGAGGCCTCTTGCATTAGATGGGATTCATACACATTCATGTATCTACAGACAGTGATGCAAAATTCTGACCCCTGATCTGATAGCAGATGTTTAGATGCACAAAATTTATAAAAGACATCAATGATACAATTTGTCACCGCCTCTGCTGTTGGGCTTTTTAGTGGGTACGCCTCTGCCTAATCATCAACCATGACACACATGTACCGGCTGCCACCATCAGTCAGTGTGAGTTTACCCACTAGATCCATCCCGACAAGGTCAAGGGGGCTCAGTTACCTAGGACACAATAATTCATAAGCATTGCATCCCTGGTTGTGTTTTAATTTCATCATGGTTTGCAATAGTGGCCTTTACAGTTCCTCTATTGGTATGTATTTTTTTCTTTCTAATCCTTATTTATCCTCTTACTCTGACACTGTGGGCACTGAGCCATCTAAATGGACAAAAAAAAAACTAACAAAAAACAGTCTACATTACAGTTGCAGATTATATGAAGTCCAGATTATATTGATCGCTAAAAAAAAGTAATTACTCCTTTTAAACGTGTAAAAATCAACAAGTCCATGCACATTGCAGACAGACTTCCGGGTCATAATGTTGAGACACTTACTCATTTTCTGAGGTCATTCTCCAGGCCAGTAGCAGCTGATGATTGTGAGTTTCCTCCCCTCCAGTTTCCACTAAAGTCACTGCTATGGGGATGTTGCTGGTAATATTTCTTTTTTTTTAAATCCATCTGCTTTTTAAATATCATGAGGTTTCGTTTACTGAAATTTCTGCCACGGTGGGTGATTTAACCGGCCACATTAGATGCTGGTCCCACCCTGTATCCGGACGGGTTCAGCTCTCCTTCACTGACAAACCCCGCAGAATATTGGTCATTTATCATCTCCTATTCTATTTTGGAGTCCGTGGCACCAGTGTTATCCAGCCTGTCAGTCCATACAATACACACACACACACACACACACACACACACACACACACACACACAGTTACAAACAAATCTCAGTCATGCATCCATCGCTATCTGAATTCTCTCTCGACATGTTTCAGTGTCTCGTCGCTATTCAGTCTCCTCTCAAAGCCCACGAAGTTGTGAAATTATACCCAACCTTTCAGAAACTGTTAAATACCAATAATTGTAGAATTCACGGCACCTGTGCGAAGCAATTAAGCTGCGCGGAGCGGCTAACGTTAGCTCGGGGAGTTGGAGCGGAAGTCACGAGCAGCGGTTCACCGGTGGCCGAGTGGATCCTCGGCTCGAAGGGAGAACAGGTTTTTGAATGACGGCGCGTGCAGCATCACTCCCTTTCACAGGGGGAGGGGCTTGTCGTTCTTTGACACCGACATGCTCAGTCCCAGCCAATCCCGGTTTGTTTTTTTGTTTTTTTTCTCCTTAACTTTATTAACATCTGTAAAACATACAAGAACAGTCTCATATATCAGTTTAACATATTGTCTCAAAAATGTGAACAGTAAAATCAAGTTAAAATAAACAAGTATTAAGAAAAATGTGAGTTTGATTGCTACATATAGATTATGATTCAAAGAAAAAACATCCCAAATGAACTATGTAAAACCATAATAATTATTTAAGCATATCAGAGAAACAATGAATTTATATTACCTTAAAGATTTCTTCAGGCCAATTGTGTGATGGGATTTTTTTATTTTGTAGCAATCCATTATCTACTTCGATATTAAATGACTCAAAGGATGGCAGGATGTTGGAGAACCTGGTTCTGGAATGTGAAATTAACACATCAAAATGAATACATTGACTATACTGTAGTTCATTATTGTAATTAATGTAATTTAAGATAATATCTTTAAGTTCCAATTTAATTGTGTGAGTAGTTTTATCAGCAAAGTACAATTCCATCTTTCTCCAAAATGATTTGATGGTGGAGCATTAAAAAAAAAAAAAAAAAAGGTGTTAAATATTTTCAAATTCTATAACAAATTGTAATATACAAGAATTAGTACGGTATATACAGTGTTGAATCTTAGAATGTACTTCTGTAATTTTATTAATACATTTATGAGCTAGAGTCAAGCTTTTTTTCCCCCAGTGAAAATATGTAAAGAAGAAGTTTAGCAGACAATCTGGCAGGGACAAAGTGCTGCAGACCTGCTGAAGGAGGAGAGTGCACAGGAGTAAATGAGAGAGGCAGGGAGAGCGCAGAGACAGGAAACTGACCAAATAAGGCAAGAAACCAGGAGCTTGAGTTAGAAATTTTAACAGTTTAGTCAAAATGAAACACATCTATTTCTATAGCAGTACTGTTTAACAATTTGAGTCTTAGTAAGGTTTTATATTCTCACCCATATTCAGTCTATTAGTATATGTAAATCGCCCAAAAGCAGTCTGATTAAAAGTAATAGAAGACTTTATCATCTTTGGTCTTTCAAACTTCAGCTTTACATTCAATTTCCAAAAATATTAAAAGGACATTTTACTTCACTAAGTTAATACAGTTTCTCAATCTCATAAAATTATATTTAAGTCATTTTTAAGTCAAGGGTACAAAATCTCAAGCAGCAAAACTCCAACTGAGAGAAGCAGCTGCATGTAGATGTATGTACAGTACGCATTGCTGCTAATGAGAGGATTATTTATTGCAGTGTTCAGAACCAGGTCAGGCACATATGGTTTCTTTGATCGACATTCCAGAAGAGCCAACGGTTTGCCCCTAGCCACTGGATTACATATTACTGGAACTGCAGTAATACTGACATTCACACACCTGTGATATGATTGACAGGTTTGAAAATTGCCACTAGATGTTTGGCACAGGATCATTTTGTAACTTGGAATTAAAACCACTCATGCCAGATCATTAAAAACAGCAAGAGGTTAATACCACACCCACTGATATGCAAACTAACTCTGTTCAATGTCTGTTCTCTATTCCATGATGATTCACACAGTGGGTTTAAACTGTGCTGCTTCATCAATTAAACCCAATATCAGTTACCCATCTGAAAAGACATTAGAATGTGTCTCCAATAAAATAATGTCCAGTATCATTAGAGAAACAAATTCATACCATACTCCCTGATTGTCAGACTCCACATGAGCCAAGCAGTCAAATCAATTGTGTTTCACTCACATCACATGATTCTTGTGAAAGTGAACTAAACTTATCTGTTCCAACAAATACTTTTAGCAGTCATCTATGATAATTTCTCACAAGATTTCCTGTAAACTCTCACAATTTAGTAAGCAACAAAGGAGAATAAAAACACCAAAAGAAAATCCAACACGGAACAACGGAAAATATGCCTCATTTACAACATATAAAGTGCAATGCGTAAGTGCAGTGAAACTAATTTCAAGCAAAATAAGTTCTAATGAGAATACAGTGGAACCGGTACTGAACTAATATTAAAACCCATTATGCCAACAATGTAGATGTCAGGAACAGGCACAAACAGTACGTGAAGAACGATGATGAATTAATCTGTGAAGTCTACTACTACTACTACTACTACTACTACTCTTTCTTAATCTGTGGAGTGACATATGCAAAATGACTCTGCATGTTACCATGTGAGGAGGGTCTCGACCACGCTGCAAATCACGTGACCAATCGTCTCCAAAGTTGGAGATGTAGAGAGCCACAAGTCGAGTACATTAAAGCCAAATACTGTGGAAACTTTTTAAAATAAAAAAATCTTTGACTTGATAAAATGACAAACATGCTCCATTTATGTTGTATAAAACAAAGTTGCGGAAGCACCAATATTCTGCAGTGCAATTTTACACTGGAACATACTTGCCACATCACACTGCTACCTGATATACTGTTAATCACAGAGAAACAATTACACACCTTTGACAAAATAACTTAGATGCAACTCAGATGCACCTCTCACAGACAGACAGCAGATGTCATTGTTCTGACTGTAGCAAAAGTTTCGAGCAGGGCGACACAACTGGGCTGAAAAGGACAAAGTCCAACATCATTATCGCAAACCACAACCAACAAAACAGCACAGTGTCACTGTTTGTCATTGAGACAGATGAACTGCTGCGTCCCATCATCTGTTTTATGTTCAGTATCACAGCAGCGTCACAGTAAGTACATAGTGGAGCAGAGGCATTGAAAGAAAAATCAGATTTTCATTCATGTACATGTACATGCAGACAACATGCATGAACTGTAATTACAACAGTGTTTTGTTAGTTGGTTTGGTCCGAGTTGGCTTTTAAGAAGGGGAAAAGACACTGGTACTTTTAAAACATGTTTAAAGGAAGCCTGATGATAAAAAGGGCACCGAAGATCCCATTGGAATGGTCAGTTTCTGTGCAATATTAAGCCTGATCACTTACCAGAGCATTATCCGTATTTACAGTGTCCCGAACAGAAGTGTGTGCAGAGCAGAGCAGTGTTGTTGAGGCAGGATGATGGAGCTAATCCTGAAAAACAAAGTTGTAACCAGCTGTGGGAGTAACACTAGAGTACGGTAAGTTCGCAATTTAAATACTTAGTTTAGTGACATTGTCAAATAATGTAATCCGTTACTTTTTAAACTACCAATTTTTGTATTTTGTCGGATTAGCACTGGCTGCATGCTGGAGTTACATAGAGCATGTGCACTTTAATTGAAGTCATTAATGTTGCATTTAAAAGGCCTGTGGCTTTAATTTGAAATTTATGTGTATGTCTCTGTTCAGGTATGTGATTTAGGCCCACAGGAGATGCCTTTAGTGCACAGTGGAAAGTGGACAACACTGGTTGTAACTTGCTGCAATGTTATAATACAGTAGTCTGTAAACCAAAAAATGTTAAAGACGTACATTATACTGTGAAATTATGAACTCCTCATAGAATATTTTTCTTCCAGTGCCATTTCAAGTACAGCCCTGAGAATCTCCATTGCAAAGTTGAGCTTTCACAGTGGATGATAACTTAAATGAAAAAATTAAATATAATGTACTAATGTGAAGACTGTGAAAAAAAAAACTTCTTAATAACTTACTTTCTAAATTTGACGTCTCGAACACTGATACAGGGCAGAAAACCATTTCCTGCCAATATCCGTTCACAAAGACACAAAGTGCTGTCCTGAGAATCTACACTGCGAAGTCGAGAGCTCACAGTGGAGAACTGAAGGTAAACGTTTTACTACAAACAACACTGTCATCCCAATAGTTGAATTAATTTGACATGACCAGAATATAATTTATGAAATATCACGTACTGGCAATAAATAAACATTATCTTATTATAACAGCATCTAATGTTGTGAAAAAACTCTGTTACTGATTGGAGAGCTGGATAACAGGTGAAAACAATCAGGGTCCCTGATTGGTGGTAAAGTTGTCAGAATGAACTACAGAGCAGGAAGTAATGCAGAAGGGGCCACAAAATAAAAGCTGGGCACAGGAAGTGAAGAAGGAGATCGTGACATAAGAGTTTTTTTTAATGAATTCTACTGTTACACTTAAAATTTGCACTCAGCTATTAGACTTTTACAGTTGTTTTATTTTAAGAGGGAGAAGAACCTTTATTTGTCACAGGACACCTGCCATGCTGGCAGCCACTGAGGATGTTTTAAATTTATTTTTTCATGGGTATGCTGGGTTTGATCCTGCAACATTCGTGTACCCTCCAGCTGCTCTGGGCTTGCTAAGTAAAGCCCAGCAACCATAGTAATTATGACAGAAACAAAGGTCAGGTTATGTTTAATAAAGTGTTTAGTGTGACCATGTCTTTGTTTGGAGGAGGATGTTGGTGCTAGCTTTCAAGACGTTTCCCTTAACTTTTCCCTTATGTGATCCTAACCACCACTGTAACCAGTCACAGTTGCCTATGTACAGGTGTTAAGATCTAATGCTTCCAGTGAGCTGATGTGTGTGTTTTTGTTAAATCCATAATAATCTAGGTTTGGGACTGCAGTGAAATTATCACATTTCACACAACACACAGAAAAGGGACAAATACAGTTATGCAATATGATGCTTTTATTTGCTCTGTAACATGTGTATTTGTCATTCAAGCGGACTTCCTAAGAAATCACCTCATGTGTCTGTTAGACGTCCAGAGTACTTCACCATCCATGGTCAGCACCAGAACCCCCTCATCTGTCAGACAAAGACTGCACGAGGTACAGCTGGGTCTGTGTGTGTTTGTATGCCACCTGGCAGTGCCCGCTTTGTTGTACATGACAAGGTTGCAGTCATTCTGCATGCACAGGCGGACCGCATCTGAATTAGCTGTGTTTGAAGCCCAGATAGGCTCCCAGGTGTAGATGACAAAGTTACCATCACCCTGCAGGTCGAACCACAGACATTAGAATGGGCATTTCTAAGTAGCGTTTCCTACTTTTGCATTTTATTTTACATACTGATGAGTATTTTGAGAGAACTCACCTGGAAGATAGCCTTATATTTCCCATTGTTGGACACAAGGTAGTCTCCCCTGTGGATCTCTTGATATCTGAGCAAGCAGTTCCTGCTCATGATTCTGCCACAAAAAGACTCATATTAAACTCTGAAAATGCATTTGAGTAAACACAACTACAGATGCTTGTATTGCAATTCGGAGGTGATTATTAGAGTTTGAATTCACTCAGACAAAATGTTCTTAATAATATGGAAAAACCCTCATTGTTCAAATGATGTGATGCCTCTGATGACAACAGCTCACAAACTGAAAATATCCCCACAATAACATTTAGACATGAACCTCAGTTTACCTGTACAGTTTAATGTGAAACTATAAGGACTTGACATTAAGTTGCTTTCACATCAGATGATCAAATCCATATCAACGCATACAGTAAACTCACTGGTCTGAATGTTCCACCACAGTCAGTGTGTGAGCAGAAGCAAAGAGAAAGAGTGAAAGCACTGAAATTCCCTCCAGTTCTATACAGTTTAGAATGGGTGGGGAGAGAATGGGGGTGTGTTTTTTGAGTGGAGGTATGTCACAGTAAGTTATCTGAAGCTTATGTTAGGAAATGTATAATGTGTACAATAATAGTTGTGACCATTTGTGACATTTTATTATTATTATTATTTTAGCTTTCATGACTTATACAAAAGCAGCAATACCACAGTGTGCTGTAGTATACCTCTTAGAACAGAAAGTTAATTACTCTGAATTCAGCATATTGCTGTCTCCATCAGTCAAAACAATACAACCAAAGAGATCAGAGGTGCCAGCAGAAGTAGAAGGCCTGTCACCCTGAAAGCAACTAATTTCTGCCCCAACAGCTTTCATCATCTGTGTACTTGCTTTGTTTCAGCACAGCAGCTTGGAGGCACAGCCCTTCACAACCGCCTTCTCATTTCCTGCTTCCACTGAAAGAATGAGAATAACGTTAGTGTGTAAGTTTTAAGTTTTAAAACATTGTCCCTCTGATTCACTGAGCAGTCCTCAAAAATGGGGAAATATGTCGGACAGAGCTAGATAATGGGATGTAAAATTGCACTTTGTATGTGTAACCAAGTACAGTGAATACGGGAACATGCTGTTCTGTAACAATTCCTGGAACATTATGTTGTATTAATACCATCGAGGTTTCGTTTTGCAAGCTTTGTTTGAGTGCTAGTATGACGAGGAAATGATAAAACTCCTCTGTGTATAAACATTCTCCTTCCTTTTCACTGTTAGCATTCTAGAAACCCCCTAGCAAGACTATTGCAAGTTGCAGTGTTCGTGATGTGAAGGCCACAGATATGTTACCTTTCGCTGAGATGAAGTGATCCTCATCCCCCTCACAGTTCAGGGTTGTGGTGCATTTTTGTCCACTGCAGATGAAGCAATTTTTACCATTAGGACTGGATCTGTAAAACACTTTTTCAAAGCCTTTAACCTTGCGTCTGACATTCTTTCTAGTCCCCTTTTCTGCCTGTCATGTAAAAAACGCATACAAGCCTATTGCCTTAAAAAAACAAGTAAACTGAAATAGGAGTTACGTTTGTAAATATTAATACTTAAGTGTAGTATACTTAATTTACCTAAACTTAATTTAATTCAATTCAATTCAACTATATGGCACCATAACTAAAGAGTGCGGTTTCTGTCCTACGATGAACTCTAATTCCTGAATGAAATTCTTCAAACAAGTCGTTTCTGCGCAGGTGGTCACATAATTGCTTTACAACTACTTTTTCAAGTATTTTAGAAGTAAAGGGGAGATTGGATATTGGTCTGTAATTGGCTAAGACACCTGGATCCAGACTAGGTTTTTTAAGTAGAGGTTTGATTACAGCTATCTTATAGGCCTTTGGTACATATCCTGTTTGTAGAGATAGATTAATGATATCTAATATGAACGTGTCTAATAAGGGTAGAGCATCTTTGAGCAGTCTAACTGGAATAGGGTCTAGCAGACATGTTATTGGTTTAGATGCCATAATAGCTGAAGTTAACTCAGCAAGGTCTATGGGCACAAAGCAGTCTAAAAGGGACTGAGGATTTACTGATGATTCTAATTCTGTTGTATTTGTGGGGAGGGTCTGGTGAATTTTATTTCTAATAGCTATGATTTTGTTTGTGAAGAACGTCATGAAGTCATTACTGCATAGCGTTGCGGGAATACTAGTCTCAACTGAACTATGGCTCTTAGTCAGCCTGGCTACAGTGCTGAAAAGAAACCGGGGGTTGTTCTTGTTCTCCTTTATTAGTGATGAATAATATGCTGTTCTGGCTTTATGGTGTGCTAATTTGTATAAGTATAAAGTATAAACTCTTTTTCCAGGCTAAGCGTGATTCTTGTGAATGAGTGGAACGCCACTTCCTTTCTAGTCTTCGTGACGCCTGCTTTAAATTGTTTGTTTGCGAGCTATACCATGGAGATCGCCTGTTCAGGTTTACTGCCTTCTTTTTTAGAGGGGCAACAGTATCAAGTATCGAACGTAAAGATGCTGCATAATTATCGGTCAGCTAATCAACTTGTACAGGAGTACAGTTAACGAGGTTACTCTCAGTTATATCGGTGCATGTTGAAGTAAATGATGAAGGGATCATTTCCTTAAATTTATTCAGTGTTTTCAGATAAAAACCTACTGAAGCAAAACTTTTTTTCTAGCTGCTGTATAGTCTATTAGATTAAATTCAAATGTTATTAGGAAATGGTCAGAGAACAGAATTATGAGGAAATACTGTTAGTTTATCAATTTCAATGTCGTATGTAAGGACAAGATCTAGGGTGTGACAAAAACAGTGAGTGGGTTCTTTTACATTTTGAGAGAAACCAATTGAATCTAATAGTGAAGTACATGCTGAGTTGATGGAATTACTGTCAGCATCTACGTGAAGGTTAAAGTCGCCCACTATGACGAATTTATCTGCACTAAGCACTAAGTCGGCTAGAAAATCTGAGAATTCAGTCAAAAATTCAGAATAAGGGACTGGAGGACGGTACACAATAACAAATAGAAGTGGATTTTGACTTTTCCAAATTGGGTGTGAAAGGCTCAGAGTAACACTCTCAAATGAATTATAAGTATGTTTAGGTCTAGGGTTTATTGGTAAGCTGAGTGATAGATTGCTGCTACTCCCCCACCTCGACCTGAGGTTCTAGGAAGAAGATAATTAATATGACTTGGGGGGGGTCGACTCATTTAAACTAACATATTCTTCCTTCTGCAACCAGGTTTCAGTGAGACAAAATAAATCGAATTGATGATCGCTTATCAAGTCATTTACTAACAGAGATTTAGATGAGAGAGATCTGATATTTAATAATTCATATTTTTGATGATCGGGGAACAGACACAGTCTTTATAGGAATGCAGGAGTTGTGTGTGTGTGTGTGGGGGTGACGGTGGTAAGGATACTGCAGAGAGGCGTGTAGGACTGGATCTCTGCATCCTAGGCTCAACTCTGGACTGTCAATCTTTTGGTTGTCTTATAAAATCAGACATATTTTTTGATAAGACAAGGGCACCATCAAAAGTAGGATGGATGTCATCTCTCCTAATCAGCCTAGGTTTTCCCCGGAATCTTTTCCAATTGTCTATGTAGCCCACATCGCTTGCTGGACACCACCTAGACAGCCAGCGGTTGAATGACGACATCGGCTCCACATGACGTCACTGATCAGATTTGGCAGGGGTCAGAGAAAACTACGGAGTCTGACATTGTCTTGGCAAAGTTACACACCGATTCAATATTCGTTTTAGTTACCGATTTGCGTAATCCGGCGTCATTTGTTCCTGCATGAATAATAATCTTACTGTATCTACGTTTATCCTTAGACAGGAGTTTCAAATAGGATTCGATGTCGCCCGCTCTGGCCCCAGGGTAACATCTGACTATGGCCGCTGGCGTCTCTATGTTCACGTTTCTGACTATGGAGTCGCCAGTTACCAGAGTTCGTTCCTCAGCGGGTGTGTCTCTGAGTGGGGAAAATCGATTAGAAACGTGAACCGGCTGATGGTGAACCTTGGGCGTCTGTTTAGCATTAGATCGCTTACGAACCGTCACCCAGCCCGCCTGGCTTCCCGGCTGCTCGGGTAATGCTGGGGAACAGCTAACAGTGGCTATGCTAACAGTGGCTATGCTAACAGTGGCTATGCTAACGGTGGCTATGCTAACAGTGGCTATGCTAACAGTGGCTATGCTAGGTTGGTCCGCACCAGCTACCGGGGCCTGACTAGCTGGATTGTTTGTCATGGTGTGGAGCCGAGCTTCCAATTCAGAGAGCCTCGCCTCCAAAGCTGCAATAACCTTACACTTATTACAAGTACCATTATCACTAAAGGAGGCCGAGGAAAAACTAAACATGTGGCAGACAGAGCAAGTCAGAGGAGATACAGAAGGAGACGAGGAAGACATTGCTAGGTTCTAGGGTAACGAAGCTAGATCAATTAAGTTTCATTAGCGTTAGCTAGTTTGTTTAATGATTTCAGGAGAGCAGGTGTTTGCGTAAACAAATGTTATGTCCCAAGTGATAGTTTATATAGAGATAAATCACTAATTTAGAAAACAACAGCTACAATTAACCAGTGAACAAACCTTTGGCAGAGACCCGCAACAGTGTGAAGAAACAGGAAGTGACACAGTACGCTTACCGCAGGAGGATGACAACAGCTCAAAATCTGAAAATATCCCAAAATAATATTTTAATATAAGACGCTTTCACACATCAGATGATCAAATCCATATCAACGCATACAGTAAACTCAATGGTCTGAATGTTCCACCACAGTCAGTGTGTGAGCAGAGGCAAAGAGAAAGAGTGAAAGCACTGAAATTCCCTCCAGTTCTATACAGTTTAGAATGGATGGGGACAGAATGGGGGTGTTTTGTGGGTGGAGGTATGTCGCAATAAGCTTATGTTAGGAAATGTATAATGTATACAATAATGGTTGTGACCATTTGTGACATTTTATTATTATTACCACCCTGAAAGCAACTAATTTCCGCCCCAACAGCTTCCATCATCTGTGTACTTGCTTGGTTTGAGCACAGCAGCTTGGAGGCACAGTCCTTCACATCCGCCTTCTCATCTCCTGCCGTCACATGAGTGTCCTAGCCCAGTCATTTCGCTACACATTTGGCCCCATTTGCACCAAGTTACCTGTCACAATTCGGCCCCTCATCTCCACTTCCTCCCCTGGACTTTTATTTTGTTACCCGTTTTTCTCCACATCCTGTCCCTGTTTTACGATTACTCGGCCAACGTCACCACCTAACATTGACCTCAACTGATTTCACCTGTTCCCCGTATCTATTTATACTTGGACTTCCCCAAAGCTCTCTCCCAGACCGTCTTTCCTCGTGACTGCTCTGCAGTTCTTCATGGAGCTTTCCAGTCTTACTGCATTGCATGTTGGACCTTCGTACTCTGTTTGCCAGTTCACCCATCTACCGGTAAAACGGCCTGTAACTTCCCACTTGTATGCTAATCTGTCTACTGATAACCTACCTGCCAAGCCACCACTAGTCTGCTATCCTGTCTGCTGATTACCTGTCTGCCAAGTTGCCAGTCATCTGTTAATCTACCTGCTAATCCACTACTACTTTGGCACTCACCTGGTCTGGTGCCCTGGCTGCTCATGTTCGCCATTGTCATTAAAACTTCCTCAAACTTCCTCCTGAGTCCTCTACTCTTGGGTCCATAGTCATAACCCTGATCTTACCCTGAAATTGTTTTCCCTAACACAGCTTTGTGCACTGCTTATCTAAATCTAATATACTAACCACTATAGTAAAACATTAATAGTCAAGCTGAACATCCAATAACTTATATTCACAGAACCATAGCAAAACAACATTTTTCTACACAAACGTTGAAAGATAAGGCATTAAATGAGATCTACAGAAGCTGAGACAGGCATTTGGATATTGAAAGATTATCTCATTATCACAACAGTGTTGTAAACAGAATATATCATAATGTAAAACTCTGGATTCCTTAACTTTTTCAAATCAATACATACTTATGATGACCTGTTTCCTCTCTAGGTGTATTAATGTTTGGACAAAAAGTTGCATATGGTTCTTTCTATAATGGAAAGATCCACATTAAACACTGATAAAGTGCTGAAAAACATGTTTGAGTTGGTCTGTAGTGATGAAAACTCAATTTAATCAATTAATTACCTTTACCAGTTGCAGCATTAAAGTGATACTGTATATACGTTAATGCATCAGTTTATTCATAAGTTTTGTCAAAGGAAAGTTCTGTACAGTACTTTCTGCACTGTTGTATGTTGTCTTTACTTAAATAAGTCTGAGCACTTCATCCACCACTGTTGATTTGCCTTATTATTTCTATACCACCATTAAAATGCAACAGTAATTTTTCTCCTTACAGTAGTTAATACCCTCAGTATTACCTCTTGTACTGTACAACAGTGTATTAGCATCAATGAGGTTTTCTGTGCAACCATCCTGGAACGTCACATTTTAACAATTCATGGGTAAGTGAAGTGTTTTTGTTGAATCCATGAAAATGTAGATTTGCCACTGCCAGTGCAGTGAAATTATGCATTTCACACAACACACAGAAAAGCGACAAACACAGTTATGCAATATGATCATTTGCTTTTATTTGCTCTGTAACATGTGTCTTTGTCACTCAAGCTGACTTCCTAAGAGATCACTTCATGCCTCTGCTCTGGTTAGAGTTCCAGATTTCTTCACGATCCTTGGTCAGCACCAGAACCCCCTCATCTGTCAGACAAAGACTGCATGAGGTACAGCTGGGTCTGTGTGAGTTTGTTTGCCACCTGGGGGTGCCGTCTTTGTTGTACATGACCAGGTTGCAGTCATCCTGCATGCACAGGCGGACCACATCTGAATTAGCGGTGTCTGAAGCCCAGATAGGCTTCCAGGTGTAGATGACGAAGTTACCATCACCCTGCAGGTCGAACCACAGACATTAGAATGTGCATTTCTAAGCAGCGTCTCCTACTTTTGCATTTTATTTTACATACTGATGAGTATTTTGAGAGAACTCACCTGGAAGATAGCCTTAAAGTTCCCATTGTTGGACACAAGGTAGTCTCCCTTGCGAAACTCCTGAAATCTGAACAAGCAGTTCCTGCTCATGATTCTGCAACAAAAAGACTCATATTAAACTCTGAAAATGCATTTGATTATGTACAACTACAGATGCTTGTACACACAGTTTAAATGTGACTTTATTCTTCAACTCCAGTACAACTCAGAGGTGAATATTAGTTTGAATTCATTCAGGCAAAATTTTCCTAATAATACGGAAAAACCCTCATTGTTCAAATGATGTGATGCCTCTGATGACAATAGCCCACAAACTGAAAATATCCCCACAATAACATTTAGACATGAACCTCAGTTTATCTGCACAGTTTAACGTGAAACTATAAGGACTCTACATTAAGTTGCTTTCCCACATCAGATGATCAAATCCATATCAAAGTAAACTCACCGGCCTGAATGTTCCACCGCAGTCAGTGTGTAAGCAGAAGCAAAGAGGTGAAGTAAAATCTCTGAAATTCACTCCAGTTTTATACAGTTTAGCTGGGGTGGGGGGAGAATGAGGGTGTGTTTGTGAGTGGGGGGTTGTCACATTAAGGTATCTGAAGATTCTGTTAGGACATGTTTAACCCCCTGAAGTATACAATTATGGTTGTGACCTTTTCTGACATCTTAGCTTTCATAACTAGCTGGTATTGTTCCACCTTTTCTCAACCTGTTCTCACTGGTCAAATGCCAAGTTCTCATCAGGATGTGCGAGTAGTGCACGCACACCTTTCTATCTACCTGATCGTTACATAAAAGCAGCAAATCCAAGTAGTTAGTGATGGTTTTGTACAGGATTGCACGATGAGACATACTGTATTCAGTACAAAACAAAACTAAAGTACAACCCCATATGTCATCGTGCAAACATTTTATTTAACGCAGCTAAAGCTACTAAAGAGTCTGTAATGACAGGTGTCATGGCAGAGCTGTTGTAACAAAATACATTAGTTTGTGTAGGCGTAATACAACACTGAAATACATTTTCTCTATATTTTCGTAATGTACAAACCATCATAGTATGGCAAGGAAAATAACATATTTTTAATTTTTTTTATTTTAATTTCTTTATTATCACTTATCCTACTATTATGGGTAAGTAGACTCGCATCATATCCCACCTACAACTTCAGAAAAGTAGAGGGTGAAAGTTTGGTTTTACTACAATGCATAATTGTAATTCACATTTTCTCAAATTTGTCAGAGGAACCACATATTGTGAATCTTACTCTCGTAAGTCTGAAGTACTACATCTCTTAGTTGATCCACTGAGTCCACTGAAGATTCCTTCAGTGTAGCAGGATCGTTTATTTTGCAAACAGCATTTAAATGTTCTATATTCTAATTCTAGTTCCAGAGAGAACTGGGGAGATTAAAATAGCTGGTGCAGACAAAAGAGGCTCAAACTCTAAAATACCTTATTTTTGTATTTCTTTGTATTTCCAGTTTTTCTCAGGTAAATAGTCTATTTTTCTATCACTGTCTACATGTAGGCATACAAATGTGGTAAACATGCATATGACCCAGCACTGTTTTGTTGTTGCTCTAAGCTCTAAGCAGAAGTTCAACTGAAAATGTAATAAGAGGTCGTAGGAGGTAAATAAATTTGAATAATAATCAGTTTGGGCTGTTTTTGGGCTGCTGCTTGTTCCAACAGGCTGACACTTTCTGCGTTGCCAAACCATTGCAAGATGTTTGCAACAGTAACACCCTTTCACTACATGTGATGGAAAACACTAGTAGTAGTAAATGAGAGCAGTGTATTTGGTTTCAGGGGGGTGGATACAGACTCTGAATAATCTGGATACCCATCACGTCCACATACCCCGTGGCTAGTTACAGCACAAATCAGCTTTGTTTCACATTTGGTGCAGTTTGAAGTGTTGTTTTGTTGCACGTACTCCCTTAAACGGCATTAAATCAAACCAGTTTTGTTAGTTTTTTTTACAGTTTTATTTATTACAAGTCTGCTGGAGATTTCCAAAGAAGGCTCTAATTTATCTGAGAAAAAGGAACTTTAATGAAGGCAGAATTAACAGCATGATGGAGAAATTCAGTTTGTCACAGCGATTAACATATCAACGTAAAATACGCATTAAAAACACCATAACTTGGTTCTGGCAACTTGACTATGTAAATGATCATTTTGTTATATAAAACATGCCATGGTTAGTCTTAATGCTGTTTTAGGCAGTAGAGGCCAGAAGTGTTGGGGCTCCACTGTTGTAACTCATTTTCTTGCAGTGCTCCACCCTGCTCCTCTTTATGTCCTTAAAAAGATGAGAAACACATGAAAGATTTCACATATATTTTTTGTGTGCAGGGACACATGTAATAGCTGATCTTATGGCTATTTTCTAACAAAAGGAACAGACACACATTCAGGATAAATGCGGATTTATACGACTTCCAAATAAGTACAGGCTTTAACCGGAACAGGTCCTGAAGAAACGTTCTCACAACAGAGATAACAGATAATAGATAACAGTGAAGAAAAGCTGGGGCATGAATAATAAATTCTGTACCTCTGTGAGTCGTGGTTTCTGGATACAGTAAACATACGGCTTGGGTGTGGGTTCAATCTGGTCTTGAGCTGTTTTGTAGCAAACTGCACAGTCCATCAGTGGCTGTAAAGTCACAAGAACATAAAGACCATGGGGGTGATGTCCACGCTGTAGCAGATAAAGAATGAGAGCTTTGTTTTGGACATTTACTCACTCTGTCATTCCTGAAGGGACATCGCTCGGGGGTGGGGTCAGTGGTTCCTTTAGAACACCTGGTGGGTTTCATCCAAAAGTGGTGGTAAAGGTATCTCGAACCAAATCCAGCCTACAGAAGTGCAAAGGGTGAATGTATAATATGGCACAAAGCAAGGAACTGCTTGTTTTTAAATTCAACATGGATGATTTATCTCACGTTAAAACAAAAATAGGTTTAATTTCAAATCCAAGCAGGGACAGGGAGTTAAAAGTTTGTGAAGCCCAGTTTCTGCCTTGTGACCCAACACTTAAAAGATCTTTGCACAGGTTCTAAAACTACATGAAGGGAACCCAGATAAACAAATGACACATGAAGCTTGGACCCAGCTTGATGTGGGTCTTTGCTATGAAAGTCTGATGTGAAGTGTCCGTGTGTCAACTGAGACGTAACAGAAAGTGGATGTTATGAGATTAAACCATACAGAGCATCAATTTCATACATACAGACAACATGGAAACTGTGGAAGGTCCACAGAGAGCTGCAAGGCTTCAAAGATATTGGGGGACCATTCGTGTCTGTTTTAACTTCATGGAAATATTTATATGCAGCATTTGTGCCTGTGACGTCTTTGTTGATTACTCACTGTGGTCCAACATGATGGATGAATAAATCCTGTTCGTTCTGTTTCTTTAATTTTCACTTTTTTAAAAAAATCTTTTAAATTTTTCAATAAAACGTCCTTTAATATCATGGTTATTTCAGTTAAATTTTTTGGCCAGGTATTCACTTGTGTACGGAAAAGTGAACGGGCGTCGCACAGGCTAATCACGTCTGTTTGCAGTTTATCACATTTTTCCTTTCTTTTACAGTTTTTGCACATAATTCATGTAACTTTACAAACCACCTGGGCTCTTTTGATTCTGTTGTAATTATAATGTAATTTGTGTGGCTCTGGTAACTGCCAAAACTGGAAACACATTTTAATAGATGTTAATTGACAGTTGTTTACTGTGTTTTTGCCTTGTGGCTCAGATCAAAGCACAGAACCGTTAAATGCTGTAAATCGCTTTTAGTCTGAAGTAACTGTTCTGTGCAGTAACAAAAGCCTTATTGTCAAAGAAACCATCTATGACGGGCAGAAACATTTAATAGTTAATAGTTAATAATAGTCCATATTTGAAATATAGCAGATAAAGTCTACTCAAAGAAGAGGCACCACAGACTGTATTACACACAGATTTTCATAACAACTGATGATGTAATGGCGTGGGAGTTGAAACATTCCATTTTCCGCGGTGGCTTCTCTCCAAGCCAACGACTAAAGGTATGGATTAAACTGTCAACTTACACCATCAAGCTTCAGCATTCAGTTATAGATGGTGGGAAAATGGTACATATGAGTGCATATGTACATGCAGCCAAACAGTCCTATGAAGGCACACCTTATCAGGATTTTTTTGTTGACAACAAAAGCTCACGGAAAACGTGAACCTTTAAAGATTCAATGTGCACTGGATCTGAAGCAGAAGGAAAACAAGTGAGAGTGACAAACATTTAGCAGGGTTAGGTTATGTCCTGAAGACATTCATGAGGACATTTACATAAAACCTTTTAGGTCATTTCATCTCACAAAAGAGTTAAAACTTTAGAAACAGATGCCACAATTACCTCAATTTCTGACTTTGCCAAACTCTTGAA
This sequence comes from Channa striata, assembly GCA_033026295.1. NCBI lineage: Eukaryota > Metazoa > Chordata > Actinopteri > Anabantiformes > Channidae > Channa > Channa striata. The sequence goes on from JAUPFM010000114.1 coordinate 97,652, forward strand.
GAAGCGAAATTGGTGGTTTACCCCACGATGGAGGTTGAGTTGTTCCAATGCCAGATCCACTCCCTGCTTGTAGTTGTCAGGTAGCTCATCGTAAGTCTCCTGGGCCTCGGCACGGAACAACACAGCTCCGGCACAAACCAGCAACAGCAACCCAGCAGCCATCTTCCTCTTCAGTGTGTGAGGGGAGCGACTCGTCTCAGAGGGTGAGCTCCGTCCTCTCCCTGCGTGATCGATCCCCTCGTCCAAAACAAGTCCTATTATGGTTGTAGGAGTAACAAGTAGAACCAAACACACTGACCATCAACAGGCCTGTTGCTGAGACTGTTTACATCTTATCTCTCAGTTCCTGTTACTGTCCCCGAGGACACATTTCAAAGCTTCCTTTGGAGTTTCCAAAGGAATTAACTCAAATCCCTAAATATTCTTACAGTAAAGGCTTAGTAATCCAAATCCTGGAAACAAGCCCAAGGTGCAGAGAAAAGCATGTAGCCACAGAACAAATACAAAGGTCAGTGTTGATCAGTGGGTGAACAAACTCTTTCATCAGCCAATTTATTTTCATTTCAACAGGAAAATAGGTCACAAGCTGTTCTCGGAATGAGGTGGTTAAATGGCAAATGGCTAATAAAAACAAAACAGTTCACTTCCTAAGAAAAGTTACTAAAATTGTAAATGAAATACTTGGACATTGCTTAAATACAGTAATTGCATTTTCCACTGCTGGTCAGTAAAACAATGTTCAACTTTTCAGTGTTACGGCTAATTAAAAACAATGTTCATGTCAGACATTTATTATATACAGCTCTTGTAAATTTCTCACCATTTTAACTAAAGAACAACCTCCTGTCCTGTGACTTGTGTGGGTGCTGGTTGTCCCAGACATCTTGGTAATTTAAAGGAGGACAATTCAAAAAAGGGCTTGTGTTTTTACAATGTGGATAAAAAGTAGAACCACATATTGGGCATCTTCATTTAACTAGTTGCAATTGTGTTTATTCTAACTATTCTTTTGGATACAGGATGAATAATGTGGGAACAATATTATATCAAATCTGAATACCAGACCTTAACCAAGGTCACAAGACAAGGCAGTAACATGGTTCCTATATTGACGAATAAATTGAATAAAGAACAAATTCATATCTTTGAAAACATGTTGACAAAATTACACTTAATTTAGTTGCTAAACAAAGTTAATTATAACACATATATAGTAATAGATGTAAAAGAACAATTAAAATGAAAAAAGAAATACAGCAGAAATGATTTTTTAAGGTGAGGTGCACATTGACATTTTGTTCTAATTGTAACAATTCTTCGGAAACCAAAAAGAAACTGGAACGTTTGCTGTAAATGATCCGTGTTCATGTTTTGACACACTTCACTCATTTCCAGTTGATGCAAGAAGAGTTGGAGCTCCACTCCTGTAGGCTAATGACTGGCAGTGCTTGACTCTCTCCAAATGCATCTCCTGCAGTCCACAAATGAGTGACGTAATAGATAAAACATTTGTCACATAGATGCTTATTTTTTCAGTGTGTTTAGTTTCATTGAATCACATAAGACACGAGAGCTGAACAGACTAACCTGTGTGAGGGCCGGTCTGTGGATGCAGTGAACGTACGGTTTGGGCTCTTGTTCAATTTCTCCTTCAAGTGTTTTGTAACACACTGCACAGTCTATCAGCGGCTGCATGAACGCACACACACAATAGAGCAAAGACAAGTTAGAACAGGCAACGGCTCGGCACATTCCACATTTCTGAGCTCAAAAACGCAGCTCAAAATGAGACAAAACATACTCGGTCGTTTCTGAAGCGGCACGATGAGGAGTCGGTCGTTCCTTTTTGACACTTGGTGGCTTTAAGGTAGAAATGATGGTAGATGTATTTCACACCAAAACCAAGCTGAGGAGAAAAAAGGGGATTAAAGTGAACAACTCTTAACTATCCACATGTGGGAATTTCACTGATAAAATCATCACATTCTTTGAAGATTAGAGCTTTTTCTGAGGAAATGCTCACAGTTACTCAAGTGATTCAAAACAAATGACAGAAAACAAAAGTGAGGCATGACTGACACACACACACACTGTGTGATCCAGTACAATACCTCAGTTTCTGAAGGAGTGAGACTTCTGTAGAAGAGGAAATGGTTCTGGATTCCAGCATGAGAGTTGACTTTCTCCAGGGCTACATCCACTCCTTTTCTGTGGATTTCGGGGAGTTTTTTGTAAGCGTCCGCTGCATTGGAGGAAAAGAACAATGCTCCAACACTAAACAGCAGCAGCACCAAGGCAGCCATCTTTTTCCCAGCGTCTGTAAAAGTATGTGTGTGTGTGTGTGTGTAG